>OVAN01016744.1:0-10406 GCA_900406275.1 Anastatica hierochuntica
ACTCTAAATACAAAATAAACATAATCAATAATTAGACTATAATTTAAATATTTTTTAATATATATTTATATTAATTATATATAAATATTAAATTTATTTACATATATACTTTATATAAATGCATTTTTTATGATTTTCTTATAACAAAATGAAATATAGTCACTTTCTTAGTGTTATATATCATTACTTTAAAAATAAAAATGATAATTTAATTTTTATATGAATAAAATTAGTTAAATAATAAAATTATAATTTTTAGAACAATATTTAATAAATAAAAAAAACAGATTTTGATTGATTAATTTTCCACCATTGATTGTTTTAATCCAAGGGTTACAAATCAATCTCAGTTAATCCTCTTCCTTCTTCGTTATTGGTCAATCTATTAAAATTAGGATTACAATTTGTGACCATTGATTGTTTTTGATCTTGTGGCCTAAGATCAATCTTCTCCATCTATCCATTTAACCTATCTCTAATAATTCAAAGCACTTTTTTGTCAGAATAACAATCAAAGACATGATCCAAAACACTAATCTTGCCATGGATATCAAATTTCGCACATTAACAGAACTCCCCGTCATCCCAACAGTTCCTCGACTTCCATTTTTCTCCTTGAAATACAAAAGAGATTTCCCCTCCGGTTCTTTTGGCTTCTTCGTTTTTTGCCCTCCGGTTCTTTTGGCTTCTTCGTTTTTTCTCCTCTGGTTCTTATGGCTTCTAAGAAGCGAATCGCTATGGTGAGTCAATTTCTTTCTCTCCTGGATTCATTTGTATAAATTTTTTGTGCTTTTGAGAAGATAGAGAATGCAAAATTGTTTTTTTTTCGTGAGACAGATTGATACAACAAATAATCTATCCTGGTAATGGCGTCGATCAGCTCCAATTTTTGGCTCATCGTTTTCTTCTCAGTGTCGTGGAGGATACTTTTGGAGACACCAATTTTATGCGAATCGAACCAAAAGTTGTAGGGGTTGCAACTGCTTTTCTAGGATCTCTGGTTTGAGAGAATTATTGAAGTGATCAGAGTTTATGTGGGTTAAGTTCATATCTGTTGCCATTAGAATGTACCCAGAAACATGATGTTATTCAAAGATTTAACGTTTTTTTAGTTCAAGAGATAGAGTTTGTTTGGAGAATCTCTGGTTTGGGATTGTGTGCATTGAATTCATATATGTTTCCATTAGAACGTCATAGATGTTATCGAAAGCTCATCAATTTTATTTAGTTGAGGAGATAATGTTTGTTAATCCTAACGTGTACTCTGGATGCTACTTGTTGAAGGTTATCTACAACAAAGAAACTGACCAGAGTCGTGGATTTTTGATAATGAGTACGATGGAGGAAGCCGAGAAAGCTGTCAAGAACTTCAACTTTTATGTAAGTTTATATGTTTCAATCATATCTGATAAGTATAAGCATGTATTTTCGGGATATTATTCCTTCAAATTCGGCTCATTTGATGGTAGACTTTGCTTTCGCTTTAGAATCTTGATATCCAGAATTCAACAAAGAGGAGTACTAAGCAGTTCAAGAGACTCAAACAGAGACGGAAGTGGTAGCATGTACTCATGTGTTATAGAGAGATTGTTCCACGGCTACAACCTGCAGGTTGGATGAGATAAAGAAACCGTTTCTACCCTCTGTTCTTACTCTTTTGATTGTCTTATGAAGAAAAAATCCTTTGATACACAGATTATGTTGTCTTTTGTGTATTGCTTTAGTTAAGATTACCTAATTCTCATGTTTCCTCAGCATTTGGAGTGGATTCTGCTTTCAGCTACAAGTACAGACAACTATATGGGATTCTACATGTCCAAAAATTCGATGATTTGAAAGCTTCTGATGATGATAATGTTTACCTGTAGGGATGATTGTGAAGGGTTATTAGTGGTAGATTGATTGTAACATGTTTGTTCATAAACTATGGATGATTGAAACAGGTTTAGTAAACATGGAAATATTTTTTAATTTCTATATTATGATTAATTTTTCATTATTATTATTATTACAAATATTCAAGAAATATATTACATTTAAAAAAAATTCGTAATTTATTTTAATAAATTTTCGGGTAATTAAGTATTATATTAATAACACGAAAAAGTTGCTATCTTCGTATAAGAAAATGCTATTAATAAAATTCAAATATAATTAATGAGTTTTAATAATGTTTTTAACAGGTTATTATAAATATTAACAATTGCATATAATTCACCGCTATCGTTGTTTATTTAACTATAGCATATATTAGATTTGTTATCAAAAGTGTCTGACCTATTATAACGGACGCTGTTAGAGCGTTTAAGGGAACGTTGTTGTAATAGAATAATAGCGTTTTTCGTCCGCTATTACTACGCACATTTCCTGTAGTGCATAGGCAGAATCGTATATTCTTTTCCATCCGTGGAGATTTGAGGCACTATCTGGAGCGAAAGATCATCAGTGGTTATTGTTTCAACAACTTTTCTCGAGTAGAAAGTTCCATAACCAACATGCATTTTCTTATTTTCATACTCGATCACATCCCAAGGGAATGGAGATGGAATATCCTTTAACCGACTTATTTGTATTTTGTATACTACTTCCTCCTCAAGCACCTGAGTAAAAATGATCTTCTGAATCCTACCGTAGTACACATGAAACAAAGGCCAACCACTTCAATATGACCAAATCTGGCCAGTTTGAAATTCCCCTCACTAGCAAAGTAGATAGTTTGAGGTTTAGACTTTCTATTACTCTCACGGTTCGAAGCAGTGAACTCTTCTAGTAGATGAGAGGAGACAATTTTCTCTTCAATTGTTTCAGGTAATGCATCTTGGTCCAACTCGTAAGCCTTCTTTGGCACACCTTTTGCTTCAGTTCCGGTGTATTTGAAGGAAGGAACCTTGGGAGAACCGATACAAACTGTGAGGTAATATATGAAACATGTCTGCCTCACCAATTCCCATTCGAAACAACACATTTGCAAACCGTTTTGCTTTCTGCAAGAATGCAACAACTACTCCAGCTCCATCAACATAATCATACAAAATCTCAACAAACTCGTATTCATATTGACAGTGAGAATCTGGTTCTGAGAGCCAGTTATTGTAGAACCAGTTATTGTCCATATTCTTGAACAGAGCCCAAGTTTCACCTTTTCTTGGGGTCTCCTCAGGGTACAAACCCTAGTAAGCTCCTTTGGGGCTCTCGCCTCTGCCATTATGTTGAAGACCTCCTGTATTGTCAAAACATAAGCTTAATAGGGGCAAAAAATTCCCTTTGATCCAGAAGCGGCTAAGGACCTAGCCACCATCTTCATTTTCACGACAACAACAATAACCCTGTTGATCATCACATGCTTGGTATCCTTGTGTCTCCGATCCTCTTTAGGGTTCTTAGAACCGCCAACATCATCCTTCTCATGACGCATTGGAATAAGCTAAGAGGTAGTTAAAGAAGAAACGAATAGTCGAAGAACCCTAAGATAAATTTGGGAAAAGGGGAAACTAATCGGAATGATAAGTCTAGTAGATTCGTATTTTGTCTTCTGCTTTTCTTTAGGAGAATGGAAAGAAACGAAATAAAGAACAAAGCAATTTAAAGCAAAATGAGAGAGAGAGAGAGGAGTTACCTTGATGAGTCGTGTGTGGAAGCGTGAAGAAGAGAAGAAATGATAGTTAATCTAACTTTATATCGTAGTCAACCGGCACGTGAAACAAGGAAAACTTTTCGACTCCCCACCATTGTTAGCCACACGATTAGAGTCGTCTCATCTCGGCCCTTATTTGAAATAATCGAGATTTCCCATAAAGATAATAAGATATCTTGAAACAAGCTAATTGACGAGATATATGGGCTAGTATCCGCACCTAGGATCTTGAGATCTCGGTCCAAGGTGTTGGGGGCAACTGTTGAGCCCGGATTTAACATTGTCACATGCCCAATAAAGGTTTGAGGAATAAAATTCTCAAAGCCCACTCGATGGATTGAAGAGGGAAGGATAAGCATCAAAGCCAAGTCAAAGATGGAAGATGTCGGTCCCAAGGTTGTAGGGAGAAGATCTCGAAAAATCTGGTAACAAGGAGATTGCTACAAGGGACTATTTAAAAGGAGGAGGAGCTAACGGAGAGGGGATCATCTTTTTGATTAGCATGGAAACAATTTGAAAGAGAAACCTTATCACATTTCTGATTCATTTGTTTGTAATAAAGAAATCATCAATCTTTGTACTCATATTCATCAATATCAATCCACAATTGCTTCGATCAATACTCCAGCTCAAAAGAGATTCACCCACGAGTCTTTCTCCTTATCAAAATTCTTTATAAATTCTAAGTGTGGTTTTTAGGAGCCACATATCCCTTCGAACATTTTACCGTGTTTCGTTTGGATTCAGTACCAATTTTCGGGTGGGTTCGGTTCAGGTTTTCGAATTTAGTTTTTTAGCCCACCCCTATTTGTAGCGATGACAAAACTGACAAGCTAGTGGGTTTTGGCACTTTAATTTTGTCCCCAATTTAATCCTCATTTTTTTTTAATCGTTTGAATTATTAGTACTGCTATTACAAATTCTGAAACAACTACGCTGAAAACTTCCTATAAGGATGCTTTCATTAATCTGCAATAAATTGTGCATCTTCAAGAAATCGATCCCCTGACCTTCTAGTGTAGAAGGATTAATTAACCTTTGGTCAACCACTGGACCCAAGGGGCTTCCACAATCCCCATTGGTTTGGATTAGATAATTATAAGAATCGCAAGTTCAACTTAGGGAGAAAACTACATATAATTAATACTTTTCGTGTATCATTTTAGACTATGTTTTAGCAAAACCTTTGTTTAAATGGTGCTTTCGTATAACTTTTCTCAACCATGGATTCAAGAACTCCATAGCGATGGTTGTGTGATTCAGATTTAAATCGCGGTAAAGATTATCAGAAGTGTAAAATTGTAGTACCCAATAAGAAAAAATACAACACAATATTTGGGTACTTAATTTATCGTGTGTGTGGGTGATTTTTTTAATTGTATAATTTGAACACAAACAACATAATTAACGTGAAACAAATTAAGCAGATAAAGAAGTTAGCAAAAATATATAGTTGCAGCAAAGAAGATAATAACCCCAAAATCCAAATCTATTTTAGGTTACTCAACAACCAAACCAAACAAAATTAAGAACACAAGAACAATATTAAAAATTTAGACTTTGTAATTCTACTTTTCTTTTTTGAAAAGAAGGAATTGAGACCAAACTGGGAACATAAGTACAATGCAAAGGCCACGGATCAACTAAAGAACGTAGTTGGGTTTTTAAGATAACCATATTTCCTTTCACAACATAAATCCAAGGCCGACCAGTTTCGTCGCAAGAACACACGACAAGTCTTTCATCTTCGACGAAGTAACTTGGCTGATGAAAATAGGAACCAATATGTACTAAACCAGGCAAGTTAGGACCTGATACTTCCATTAGCTTTGTCCACACCACATCTTCACCAAAGCAATGATTATTATTAATCTTGTTCTTGGTCACCCAAACCTCAATCATTTTTGTTGCATGGCATTGTTTTAGCAAAGAAAACTGATCTCCCTTAAAAACACCGAGGAACAGAGCATCGTGAAGATGGTTCTTACCACATGGTAGATAACAATATCTGGTTAATATCTCAGATGAACAATCTAAGCCTATGATGAACAAGCTATTATTATCATTAGGCTTGGCAAAAGAAGCAACCCAATACAAAATCCCGTTCAAGGAAACACTAGCGTTATTGATAAATGAAACACGACAATCAAATGGAGAACTACTATGATCAGACGGAGAGGTTTTGTATTTCCAAGCATCAGATGCAAAGTCATATAATTTATACAAGAGCCACGTGCGATTTCCCTTCCAAAGACAAGAACTAAAGATCTTGTAATTGTTTTTATTGTCGTGTCCTACACCATAAAATTGCGTATCAGTTCCTTCTAAATAGGGTTTAATCCATGTAGTTTGATTCATCCACGGGTTCCAAACCATGGAACCATGATCCATTCCACATAGCAAGAACTTGTTGCAATTAACCAAGTTTTTAGGTAGCTGAGATTCTTCAAAATCGGAAATATCCAAAGCTAACTCATGCACCACTATTTTAGGATCGATGCTTACGGAATAAAACTTGGATTTGGTGGTTAGGATGAATCGAAGTGTCGACTTGTGGTTGTTGATGAATCTCTTATTGTCCAAAAGAGCTTTCCATCGTTTGCAAACGATTCTCATGCGGACAAGAGATCTTGGAGAAACACGAGAGAGTATCTCTTCAATCAACTCCCATGGAAGCTTCTCCTCATGATGCGCCATTAGGGTCTTCTGTTTTTTTTAAAGTCAACTAGTACTTTACTTTTATAGTTTTCCTGATTAGGGTTTCACCGATCGAGTTATTCTTTATTAATTAACTAGTTTACAGTCCATGCTATGTGCGAACAAATTAATTAAGTAGTAAAAGTATTTTTGTTAATTTGATATAATAATAACATTTAATTATAAATTGATAATTAACTTTCTCTTGGCAAAATATTTTTTTCCCTTTTTGCAACATTTTGCCCATGTTCTATAACAACAAATTACCAAGTTTTTGGAAGGAAAATCTTAAGAAGTTAGTAATAGAAGCAAAAGACTAATATGTATAAAATAAAATAAAAAATTGATATTTCATAATTTAATAGGCGTAAACATCCATAAATTTCAATTTAAATTTTGCTATCGGTTAGATAAAATTTAAGGCGCGCTTCCATCAAAGCAAATGATTAGAGAAAGGACAATAATATATAGAGATCTCTAAACTATACATAGATAATCTATTCCAGTTGATTGTGTTCATATACCATAGTTAACTATAAATCCTAGAACTTAATTTTTTTAGTACGTCTTCATTTATTTTAGCAACATATCGATGGAGACAAATGAAATTGAAATCAAAGACTCACTCGTCATCAAACATGAGACGCTTTCGAACAATATCCATTTCAACATCTTGAGATTTTGTCATGGTGAT
Organism: Anastatica hierochuntica; assembly: GCA_900406275.1. NCBI lineage: Eukaryota > Viridiplantae > Streptophyta > Magnoliopsida > Brassicales > Brassicaceae > Anastatica > Anastatica hierochuntica. The sequence goes on from OVAN01016744.1 coordinate 7,026, forward strand.
ATTAAGAAAACACAAAAATTTCGTAAACAGATCACCAGTTACATAGGAAGATGAGAAAAATGGGAAGAAGAAGAAAGAAAAGCAAGAGAAATGAGACAAATCAATAGGAAATTAAATAAAGAAGAAGCATATGATGGTGTACATGCAGTGATATTGAATGCGATTATTTGTTTCTCCTGTGTATTATTTTGGGAGCACTGCAAGAAAAAAGAAATACGAAAAATTAAGAAAATCAAAGCTTTTAGTTTAAATAAAAATCTCTATATTATTATTTAAAAAATATATTTAGATAAATAACTTTTAGATTTTAAGAAATTACATCAAATGCAATTGAAAAAATATATAAGACAAAAACAAATTAAATCATGTTTGTAAAATGGGAAAATCTCATTTTAAATTTTCATGATAACTTTTTAAACAAAATAATCAAAATAATTATATTTAAATAGGTAAACGAATCATTTTTACACTTATTACTTTTAAAATAATCTTAAACAAAATATATTTGAAACAAATAATATACTTTTCAATAGAATATTAATATATGATTAATTAGTTATATAATAAAGAAACTTTTAATTTTGATAAAAGTATAAATACTAAAAAGCTAAGAAAAACTAATTTAATTATATTATATAAATAACTAAGTTTATCTTAAACAATTACTACGAGTTAAATGAGACTTATATTACTATAAAAAGAATTTATGATACTACTGCAGGTTAATTGAGACGAATACTACTACAAAAACGTATCATTTAATTCACCTCGGATTTAAACTTAACAAACACCGGAAAATGTTTAGTTTTAACTATATATTTACAACTTTAAACTATACAATAATTTTAAATTAATAAAATATGATCACGCGCATTCGCACGGATTAAATCCTAGTTGAAACTTATTTTGTAGAAGATCATAATGTTCAACTATCGACTGAGAGAGGAGAAGTGGAGAGAAAACTATAGTTAGTGGATTATTTTGTTAACATCGTTCATAATACGTGATCAAAATACTTTTTTTCTCCATCAGGAATTATTAGTTGACATTCGAAACGAGTTACATAGTCTGAAGCCGGCAAAAATATAAAGCTTTTCCGATGCCAACAGCCAGCGGATATACATGATACCCCGGAGCCAAAACTACACACAAATACTCCAACTAAATACTACAACACAAAAACCAACCAGGGAAAAACATAATGAAATTTAAAGATATACAAACTAAGAGGAGAATGGAATTGAATGGAGGAGTAGTGGAGCTGAGCTTCACAAGCCGCGATTATTAGGACGGATCTCCGAATGGCACTCATTATATTGCTCATTTTCTGAAAACGAGCCACGAGAAAACCGACGAGATAACGATCCAGAGCGAAGAACATAAGCACCAATAAAGGTACCAAGAGAAAGTCGATGCCCAAAGGCTAATAACTCTACACACCTCCTTACAGAAGACCCGAAAACAACTTCATAGAAGTATACCGTATATCCTAAATAATAGGAGGAGGGCACCTCTCGATCAAACCATAAACCACGAAGACCGCATAGACAATCAAAGCTCGAATTAACAACAACAACAGAATCAACCCCTGAATTCACTTTCTTCCCATTACCAACCTACTACCCATTAAACTGAAAGTACTAAAGACCATACTAGATAAGCTGCGACCTTTATGTAAATTTCAAAACAAAGCAGAGAAACCCAGGAGACCGATTTACTTACCACCAAGAACCACCATCAAATAATCAGAAAGATGAAGTTCCCCATAAAAAACAAAACCAGAGACGACAAGCTTTCTCCGATAGCTCTTCACTCAGCCCAAAGGAGAGCTTTAACTTTCTACAACCTTAGAGCTCTGAGACTCAAACGACCACTGCATACCTGATTCCTAACCAAACCCTCGCTCCTCCGGGAGAAGACACGGCGAGATCAGATAAACGAAGAATCGAGGCAAGGACGACCCACGAACACCGCCTCTTTATCTCGCCACTTCCGATTGTCAATCTTGTAAACCCATGCCATAAACTCTCGAATCGCAAGGCCAGCTGCGACGACAGATTCTCAGAGGGGTCGAGACTCACGTGTCACACCATCTCCGAATATGGGTTAATCGACAAGGGAAAAACCGATCTTAACCCACAAAAACCTAAAATCCGTCCCAAAAGCTTCCACCACAACTCCATTCTATCTCGCCGGCGAACCAGAGACAGAGTTGGAAGAAAATTCTGGACATGACTCATTCGTTTCCAATTAATGTCTTCAGGACTACCGAGCATATCAATAGGCTCGAAGGATAGGAGAAGATGGGGAAACAGAAAAGCAGGAAGAGGAAGAGAAACTCCAACCACGGCGACAAGCCGCCGGGCCGGATTTACAGAGAGGCAACTGTAGATGTAGGGTTTCTTTGGTCGAGTGAGAGAGATGAGATATTTTCTTTTTCGTCCACCTTTTTGTTTGCTGGATCTTTATATTTCCTTTATTTTGTGATCAAAATACTTATTTCAAAGAAGTACATATAATTTTGTAAAAATACACTAACTCTTACATGTTTGTATCAACTTTGTTGATCCATATTTATGCTTATACTTTTTTGTAGTGATCAAAAATATTTTGTATTCCAATTGAAATTATAAATCTTTAAAATTTTTAATAATTTCTTTAGACTACTTAATCTAGTTTAGTAAAAGTTGAGTTTAATACAAATTGAGAACTTAGGATCGTCTCGAGAAAAATTCTCGTACTTATGTAGAAATAAAGATACAAATAAAATATTAGTCAATTATATTTTATATTTTTAAATCAATTTACAAAATACAAACGAAGATGTGAAGTTGGAAAGACACCTTAAATTCTTAATTTTAATTGTTGAAACTTAAACATTTTTTATGTACAAATGATGTTATATTGATGTATTAATATTGAAATGACGGATTTTTATGTTTTGTTTTGATTGGTCATTTGATTTAAATATTTTGTGAAGTGTCAATTTCATATAACGTAGAATTACGTAGGGGTCGTCACTCTGAAACTCTAGTTTTATAATATAAAATGTAGAATAGGAAAGCATGTAATAAAACTTGAATCAACTAACGTAAGATGATTCTATTTTTTGTCTGAAATTTTATGACTCGTCAAAAACAAAGTAACAAGGTCATACAACTGATCAAAACATATCATAAAGGAAAAACACATATTCATAAACTTAAAGGATGATAAACTTATTCTTTTTGGCAGAGATGGTCGTGTAACTAAGCTAGACCACCAATAGAANGCAGAGATGGTCGTGTAACTAAGCTAGACCACCAATAGAAAGATAAGATTGAAATCTACTGATGCAACCCTAGATCTCTGAAACTGGAAAACAGAACCTTTCGAAACTGA
>OVAN01016745.1:0-10406 GCA_900406275.1 Anastatica hierochuntica
TGTGACCCTGTAGGATCGTACAATATTAGCAATGGACTTTCCATAGATTATAAGTGGTCTCTAGCAAAACATCATAACCCCTAATATTACAAGATGTGTCAAACCTCGACACTACAACTTTATTTAGAGTAAAGTACAAATGATTTCAGGACATTCCCAACAANGAACCATATAACATATAACAGTATACAATCAATATGAGTCATCGAGAACTTAATCTTTGTAGAAGAGCTTTTTGATTTCTCAACTACCTGATTCGGTTAACATGCATTGACTCGAATAGTGTCTTCAGTCTAGAGTTGAAACTGAACCGGTTTAATGTCCCAAACATGAACTTGTTCAGCGTTATAAAACTCCAACCACACCGCTTGCTCGGTTTTCCTAGTTGAATCCTGAGGACGACGTTTTAGGTTCCACCTGGAGATGGGAAATCGATTTCTCCATCAACTTCAAACCACCAGATTTGCTGAAGATATGCTACTGTAGAAAATATACATAAATAATGAAAAATTATTGTGCAAACTTAAAACATCCACAGAAAGTTGTAAACCTTAACTCAATAAACCATGTGCTATTTTTCATTCAGATCACTGCAAACATCATAGAAATTTGAATCAGAAAACATAAATCTTCACTAAATTACGAACAAGCCTAACAATAAAACACTAGTTCTCAGACATAAAAGCAACTCCGGAAAACACAAACTTTGACCGGAACCTACAAGAAAAACAAACTACAACACCCGAAAGCAACACAATAGGCTAAAATGGTAAAATAATACTATAATACCCGATTTTTCTTCAGTAACCATTTGTCTTCAAACCAGACCGAACCGAGCCATAACCCTCTCTATTTAATCCTAAAAACCTAATTTATTTTTCTTTTCCTCTCCCAAAGCTTCCAGCCGTCGACCTACTGTTCTAGAGAGAAAGTCAGAGAGTTTTCGCAGCCAACAAGTCGAGGAGAAGAGACAAATGAAGAAACAAGATCAAACTTGTGCGGTCTCTGCAGAAAACAGATGAATATCTCGTGGGAGAATGAAGATTCGACCGACCAAACCACCTCTGATCGTTCCCAAATTTATACAGAAGGTAAAGGACTCTTAGACCGACATTTCCCACTTTGTAGAACCTTTTTTCGTTGAGTATTGAAGGCTTTATAGTTGATTTACTGAGCGTCATATGTGCAGTCCGAATCCGCGACCAGTCAGTGTTCGAAGAGACATTCCGAGAGCAAGAGATGTCTGATCGGAGCAAAATCGACGGCGTTGGATAGAGGACATCAAGGGATTTATTCTGACCGTTTGGATCTTTGATTTAACGGTTAGTTTTCGTTTTAGAGCTTCGTTTTTGAGACGCAGCAATCTACCAGATTTTCCAGAAACAACATGCTGATCTGTAATTCAGTTTTGAATGGGTTAATGGATGTTTTCGGGTCTGATATATTGTGGGATCGATTTAGGGACTGATATGAATCCATCGGTAAAAGGAACACCGATTTTGGGTTCATATGAGTGGAGAACCGTGTCCCGGAAATTGGTGCAATGAATCTGTCCGCTTCAAAAGGAAGTGGAAGGGCTCGAGTTTGAGGGTTCCAGAGAGTTGCAGATGACCAGAAACGTTCCTGAGAACGTGTCTTCCTTTGGTAAGTAAAATTACCGTTTTTCCCCTGGCCCCTGGAAGTTTCCAAATATGGTAGGTTTCCATATTTGGAAAGTTTCCTTTTTAGGAAGTTTCCTTTTAGGGCAGGTTTCCTTTTTTGGTAACTTTCCTTTCATGCAGGTTTCCTTTTTGGATAACTTCTATTTATGGCAGGTTTCCATAAATAGTAAGTTTCCATTTTTGGTAGGTTCCCGTTTAACTTCTGATTCGAGTTCCTATTTCAGGTCCCTTTTCGGAATGAGGATCAGCAAAGGAGAAGAAGGATGACGGAGGGTCATCATGGGACAAAAGCTCAGAAGGAGGATCATCAGTCAACAGTTCAGCTTAGGGAATGAACTAGAATAAGCCATACCCTTTACCAAACCAGGCAAAGAAGAAGAGGGATTAAGTGTGCGGTCAATATGCATTGAATGGAGGAGGATATGACGGAAGAGATCACGCCACTGTTACGATCCAGAAGACGAAAGTTATAAAAGGGGAGAAAGAAGAAAGGAGGAGGGGTTGGCATTTTAGGAGACTAAGAGCATTTCAAATTCCTCTTGTAAAGCATTATATTTCTTGTGACGTAAAAAAAAAAGCATTATATTTCTTGCGAAAAGATCAATAAAAATAGTTCTCATTTTACTAATCACATATTGTGAGTTGGATTTCGAGATCCATCATTTGGCGCTAGAAGGGGGCTATTCCATTGCATTACATCGTATTCCAACAAGGTATTTAGGTAATTTCCCGTCCATATCTTGTTTCCCTTTGATTTTTCTAACAAATGCAGGAAGCCATGGCCGGAGATGACAGCAGTCGCATGCCACCTACTGTGGTGAACACATTAGAGGAAACTCAGCATACAAGCTTGTACGGAGGAGACCAAAACCAAGATCCATCGGCGCCAACAGACGATAGGTAAGTCGCAAGCCGCACTGGCCCAACTTCTAGAGAACATGCGGGAAATCTTCACCTTGCTCATGGGAATAAAGGAAAGGCAGGAAGCGCAAGAAAGACAGTCCAGGCAAAGACTGGAGGAGTAGGCACAGGCCTAGGCCGCTCAGGAGGCGAGAATCGATTCTCTCGTACCTCCATCCCACCAAGACTTCATAGTCCCCTTCCCCGACCTGAAAACAACGGGGAAAATAAACGACCATTGGTCATATGATGGCCAAACGCTAGGTCGGCAAGAGTCTACCTAAGACAACAATAACACATCTGGACCGCGAGCTCGTAACATTGAAGCATACTCTCGCTCAGGCGACGATCGAGTTTCGGACCATTCAGTCCCAAATCCAGAAGGTGACAGTTCGGCCCCCGAAGTCAATAGGGTCATCGAGGAAACACAAGAGACTCCAATTACGCATCGTGTAATCAACGTGGTGATTCCAAGTGTCAAACTGAAGATCACAACCTACGAAGAGAAAACGGCACACATGATGACATTCTGCATTTCTATAGATCGAGCCAAGTTCGGAGAAGACAACAAAGACATTGGGTACCATCAGCTCTTCGTAGAAAATCTTTCAGAAGTTGCCCTCAACTGGTTCTCACGATTGTAGGCCAACACCGTCGTCAACTTCAACCAGTTGTCCACGACATTCAGAAAGCACTATTTGATGTTCACTGAGAATGGAGCTTCCGACGCCGACTTGTGGACCATGTCACAGAAAAAGGACGAGTCCTTGCGTTCGTTCCTTGCCAGGTTTAAATCTGTAATATCTAACATTGTCGTAAGTAATGAAGCAGGGATCGTTGCCCTAAGGAATGCTATGCTCGACCGACCTGTCTCCCTCGAAGACGCACTCCACCGAGCATCGAGATTTGTCCATATAGAGGAGGAAAGGAAGGCCTATGCATAAAAGAATGCCAGCACGACGAAACTGATCTCCAAAGAGAAACCTAGAGAGGAGTGCGATCCTCGACGAACCAGAGAGAGCTCCCGAGCTGAGGGGGGCTCGACAAAGCATAAGGCCTATGAAATCACAGAGATGAGGAAAGTGGAAAAGAGCTCGAGAGGCGTCACTTAGTACAAGCATTGCTCAAACACTTGGATGCGAGAGGATGGTACCAGGAACTTTCAGAAATATTTCGAGTTCCACAAAAAAAAATAGGTAACACCACAGAGGAATGTCATAGATTTCGGCAGTACCTGTTCAACAAAAACAGGTCAGAGGAGTTGGCAAAGCGCGATAACTTCCTACCGGGAGCATGTTACCACAACAACATATACCCCCAAAAAGAGATCGTGAGGCGCAAAGTTTAGAGATAGTGGAGCCTCCTGTTGCCGGAAAAATGGATCAAGATGATCATGGACGGGAATCCATTTTGCAGTGATTCTGTCTGTGTCATCAAAATCTACAACAGGAAGGTTAATTCTATAACAGACGATATGCAAGGCGTGGCTTTGACTAACACGGTCCTAGGGTTTTTCGAACATAAAAAACAACACATCGATCATCCGCATAACGATGACTTAGTTCTCGAACTAATGCTTGATGATTGTGAGGTGACTAGGGCATTGGTGGAGTCAAACAGCTCAGTGAACATCTTCTACAACGAGACGTTCGACAAAATAGACTTACCAGAGACACATATCAAGAGTTCGAAACAACCTCTAGAGCCTTCAACAGAGCAACCACCATGGCTATTTGAACTATCAAACTAGCCACATATATGGGGGAGACAAGATGGAAACAAAATTTACGGTAGTTGAAGCGCCTGACATTTACAACATTATCCTAGTGACTCCTTGGATACATGCGATGCGAGTTGTGCCATCAACCTATCACCAATGCATCGAGTTTCCCATGGAAAATGGTATCGTCACATTGTATGGCAACCAGCGGACCGCTCAGTTATACTATGTGAGCGAGAACTGCCGAGCTCTGCAACAATGGCAATTGCATATCCAAGCTGAGGAACACGAGCAAGATGCTACCTATCAAGTAGAACCTTGCGATCCCCAACTCGAAAAATTGTACCAAGTATGCATCGACCTCGGAAACCCCGACCATTGCGTGGCATCGAGGCAAAACTTGATAAGGAGATCTTCAAGGAGTTGGTCACCTTCCTCAAACAAAACAAGCACATATTTGCCTGGACGATCAATGATATGACAAGGATAGGCATTGACGTAACATTCCACGAACTCAATGTCGACCCGCCGTAAAACTCGTTCAAAAAAAGCGCAGGAAGCTCTTGCTAGAGAGGACGGAAGCAGTCAATGCAGAGGTAGAGCGTTTGTTGAAGACAGAGTCAATCATTGAAGTAAAGTACCCCAACTGGTTGGCAAACCCTGTGGTGGTAAAGAAGAAGAACAGGAAGTGGTGAATATGTGTGGCCTTCACCGACCTGAACAAGGCATGCCCAAACGATAGCTTCCCACTATCGGACATAGATAGATTGGTCGAAGTGACAACTAGGAATCAGCTGCCTTCTTAGGATACAACCAGATCCTCATGCACACCGATGACAGGGATAAGATGGCCTTTGTGATCGTTCGAGGGCTCTACTAGTATAAGGTCATGCCGTTTGGGTTAGAGAAAGTTGGAGCAACATCCCAACGTGTGGTTAACAAGATGCTCTCCGAGAAGCTCGGTAATACAATGGAGGTATATAGCGACGAAATGTTGGTGAAGTCCCTCCGTGAAGATGATCACGTTGGCCCCTTAAGAGAATGTTTCTCCGTTCTCAATAAGTAGGGATGAAACTCAATTCAACAAAATGCACTTTTGTTGTGACTTCGGGGGAATTATTTAGGTATTTAGTCACATAGCTGGCGATTGAAGCCAATCCCAAAAAATTTTCCGCTATAACTAGAATGAGGTCCCCCGCCCCGATGCGCAAGGTCCAGCGGATGACGAGCAAAATAGCAACACTCAGTAGGTACATCTCTCGCTCCACGTACAAATGCTTTTCGTTCTATCAGAAGCTAAGGTCCAATAAAATGTTTTAATGGGATGATTCATGCGAAAGATCATTCCAGTAGCTCAAGGAGTACCTGATGAACCATCCGTTGCTCGCCAAACCGGAAACGGGGGAGGTATTGTATTTGTACATTTCAGTTTTTAGTATGCCAGTCAGTGGGGTACTCATCCGAGAAGAGAACAAAGAGCAAAAGCGATCTTTTATGTCAGCATGTCCTTAGGGGATGCAGAGACCTGATGCACGATGACCAAGAAGCTAACTCTTACAGTGGTGACCACAACTCAGAAACTACGACCTTACTTCCCGTCCCACTCCATGATTGTGCTATCTAACCGCCCATTATAGGCAATCTTGCACAACCCAACGCAATCTGGGAGACTTGCCAAGTGGACGACAGAACTCAGCGAATATGAAATTGAGTATAAGCCACATACATCGCTCAAGTCACAGGTGCTAACTTACTTTTTCATAGAAGCCCCACCAGGGGAAAGCTCGGGGGTTGAGACTGATGCCACATGAAAGTTGCACGTCGACGGTTGCTCCTCACAAAACGGCTCCAGTGAAGGGGCTCCGCACACATGGATGCTTTTGTATTGCTTCCATGGCAATGAACTCTTCCAGGTCCTCAAGGAGGTCCATTCTAGAGTCAACGACAACCACGCGGGTGGACGGTCTCTAGCCAAGAAGATTCGCAAAGAAGGATATTATTGCACGACAATCGATAAAGATTGGCACTACCTACGCCCAGAACTGCAAGCGATACCCCAGCAATCCATCAGCCAACCGAGCTAATGAAGACATTTATTACCCCATACCCATTCATGCGCTTTGCAATCGACATCATTGGCCCCTTGCACATTTTTCAAATGCATTCGCCACTCATTTACAGCTCCCAAAGCCTGAAGAATTTCGTGATTTTGCCCTTTAAAAGCAGGCCACTCTAGTGGTCTTGTCACTTCCTGAATCAACATCTTGGCTTCACACGCAAAGATCACCCGAGGTCTCATGTCTTTTATATAATTTTTATTTATTTATATTTTTCACATGATGTGTCGATTAAAAGTATATTGATCCCGCGATTTTTTCTTCCTATCGTTTAAATATCTTTCGAAATAACTTTTAAATTTGTGTGAAAATATGTTGGATATAATATTGTGCATAAAAAAGGATAGAAAACTAAAGGTAAAATTAAATTAATATTTCACTTTAAAACTAAAATTGAAATTAAAATTCAAATTAAAATTAAATTTAAAATTAAAATTAAAACTAAAACTAATAATTGTAATTAAAATTTTATATTAAACTTAATATCTTAAACGAATACACTATATAATTTTAAAGATAATTACCATAAACTTGTGTATTTTTAAACTAGTCGCTAGCGATATCAAAACAAACATCATAAAAACCAATCACATCGACTGATCGCTAATCGCCAGCGACTACAAAACGAACGACAAAATTTATCACTAATCGCTGACGCTCGTGCGTGCTGCTGGTCGGTACGAACAGGCCAAACGCAGCAAATTTTGCGTACACTCAGTATATATTATGTAATGAAACAAATTTACGAAAATTGACAAATGGAATCTGATTTGACCATCTGTTTGTATGTGTGTGTGTGTATATATATATATATATATATACGAATTATGACTAATTTAGTTAGTTAGGGTATGATATATTAAATTACACAGAAACACAGAGAGACTGATAAGCAGAAAACTTAAAGAGGCAACGGAAAATATGTAAAACAAGTATATCCAGAAGTGAACAGAAACACAGAGACACTAAGCAGAGAAATTAAAGAAGCAAGCAATGCACTAAACAAAAGAATCATAGAAGCAAAAAGGCAAATAAACAAAATGGTTCTCTCTTTCCATACTAAAAGTACACTCAAATACTGAAAAATTACAAAGTTAAACACTCTTAACTTCAAACTCAAGTTTACATTTTGCCCAGATTATGAAACTACCCTCTTTTCTCTTTTAAATTTCAGTTACCCACAAAGATTCTTGAAAATGGTTGAGAAAAGCTACTTAAAATACTAGCTTTTACAACCTCTAAACTAAACCAAGCTCTAAACCGTTAGAGCTTAAATCCTACTCAACCGGTCCTTGCACGAGCTCGGATACACAACTACAGAATCCAGACATAGTCCACCTTTGGTATGTGTACAATCAATCTGAGTCATCGAGAACTTAATCTTTGTAGAAGAGCTTTTCGATTTCTCAACCACAAAGTCTCCACCATGGTAGTGAATCCACTTACCTGAATCGGTTAGCATGCATTGACTAGAAGAATGTTGACCATCTTCGGTCCAGAGTTGAAACCGGACCGGTTTGATGTCCCAACCATGAACCTGTTCAGTGTCGCAAACCCTCCAACCAAACCGCTTGCTCGGTTTGCCTAGTTGAATCCTGAAGAAGACGCTGTAGGTCCCAGCTGGAAACGGGAAATCGATTTCTCCATCAACTTCAAACCACCAGATTTGCTGAAGATATGCTACTGAAGAAAATCTGAAGGAATCCAACAGAAGGATTTGGTTAAATGAAGGATTATAATGCAAACACATCACATTCATCGAAAGTTATAAACCTTGATTCAATAAACAATGTGCAAATTTTTCGTTTGAATCACTGCACACATCATAGAAATCTGAATCAGAAAACATAAATCTTTACTAAAATTACGAAATAAATGGTAAAATCCAAACATATGATCGAAAAATACAAGAAATGAAGATCGAATAAGAGACGTTTTAAAGCTGTGATGGAAAAGAGAGTAAGTGAGAAAGCATTACCGAGAATCATCACTGGGAATATGAGTCCAGTATCTCCGATCATCAATCCCGGTGATCGATAAAGCCTTCGATGATATGCATAAACAGAGACCACCGGTTCGTTTATCTACCCAAGCTTTCTGTAGAAATTTATCAAAAAAATCGAATCAAACTTTCTTCTCTAATTTTCCAGGGAAAGCATCGGGAGAGAGCCCAAAATTCATTTTCTACAAACAAACCTTGGTGCCTTGGTCGAAGGAATTAACGCGTGAGAGGAAAGTAAAGATATCTCTTTTCCGCAAATTTTCCGGGAAACCACCAAGGATTTTCCCGAGAATCAATCTGTAGTCTGGAGGAAGCTTCGATTCCCACACGAAATCAGCCCAGGAAGCGCCACGAAAAGCCCTGTTTAGCCTCGAGAATCTGCAGATCTCAACCGGATCCAGATCCTCGAGAATCAAAGCCACACAACTTTCCGGCAAATCCCCTAAACCAAACTTCAGCAGATCTCGATCCACATGACCAGACGAAGAAGACAAATCGTTCTGAAAGAGAGAGAACCCTGAACCCATTCAAGAAAATTCCTTTTCGATGTGAATCGAGAAAACCAAAATACTGGTTTTGCCGTTGATCCTTCGAACACGAAAAAGGAAAACACAGAAAATTAAGAAACAATCTTGAAGAATCTCGGTACTTTCCTTTTGGGTTTTCTTCGAAACGTGTCTCAGAAACAAAGCAAATGGAGAAAAGTCGGGTTTGGTGGTTCAAGATTTTGTTTGATTTCGATTTTTGATTTTTGATTTTGGACTGAGAAGGAGATGGGTGGGAAGATATATATTACCCGTACCTTGTCTTTTCCGCATCCAAATATTCGTAATTTATGAGCTGTAAGAATTAGATATCATCTAACAACTAGACAACTCTAATCATTAATCTTTATCCAAATAACTAATCATTTTAGTAGTATTCTTTTTATTTATAAGTTTTATCTACCATTCATTAATATATTATAAAAAAATTTCTCTCTCCAATTAATACATTAAAAGAATGAGGCTAAAACCGAAATTTTGTTCATAAATTTACATCGAAAACGTAAAACGACACTTTTATGAAACAACATAAAAACCTTAAAACGATATTGTGGATGCTAAAAACCACACTTAGAATTTATAAGAGGATTATGAATATCAAAGGCTCTTAGGGTTGAATCTCGTTAGGATAACAAGATGAACAATTAGGTTTCTTTATTGATAATGTGAATATGTTTACAATGGATCTCAATAGTGTCAATATATCAATTTATAAAAGTTACAAGCGATGTAAAATATGTGAATGTGTTGTTTTATGGGTAAGGGATTGATCGAAAAAAGTGAGAGAGAGAGAGAGAGAGCCCTTGTTACGTTCCGCTCCTCTCTTTAAATAGCCTTAGCCTTCACCTTCTTCTCCCGAGATTTCCTCCGGATTTTGAGGGCTATTTGACATGTGCGACTCCACGTTCCTTCTCCTCCGCTAACGACTTTGACCTGGCTTGAGGTCTCTTGTTTATGCCGAAGGCTGTTTCCTACGAGACTCTTGTTAGTCATCGGGTCTTTTTTCCTTATTGGGCTCCGAGTATGACCTTGATAGTGCGGCCCAATTCATAGTCTCTAATATCCATTGAGGCTTCTCGTCTTGACGGAGGGCTGCTCCAGGTGTTACCTCCTTCGATCGATCAGCCTTCTCAACATAAGGATGATTTCATTTCTTCTCCAGGCCCATTTAAGGCCTTTGTAACTTGTGGTGGGATCTGGTACCAACAATTGCCCCCAAGCTTCTGGGCCGGGAATTCAAGGCCCAAGAAGTGTAGACTTATCATTTTCGATCCCGCCTTTGCTTATTTTCGATAACCACGAATCTTTGGCAAATCTCATCTTTATTTGAAATCAAGGGCCAGGATTTACCAGTCGCGGATCAACGGTTGTGATTTAAAAGAAGTTGAGGAGACCTTCCTTGGGACTCGCCTTGTTGGCGTGCCTGGCATACGTGGCGGTAGAAGTTTCAATGTTCTTCCG
>OVAN01016746.1:0-10406 GCA_900406275.1 Anastatica hierochuntica
AGAGGGTTCAAAAAGCTTCTCAATCGAAGAACTAAGATGCTTCTTCTCCCTTGGTTACAAACTCTCTCAAGCTCTGTAAAAGTCTCTAAAAGTGCATAAAAGTGCATAATGAAAGAAAAAACTCGAGTCTAGGTCTTCTATGTAAAATCCGGTCTGAAATAAGTTTGGTCTGGTTCTTCGTAAAATCGATCCGCAATTCGGGACAAGGATCGATCGATCTATGTCCTTGGATCTGTCGATCTATGTCCTAAATTCTGGGTATTTTCCAGCTTTCCACGAACACTTCCTTCGAGGCTTGAATTACATCCAAAATGCTTCCTTTTCGCACATTCAAGCTCGAATCCTGTAAAAACAACAAAGAACATAAATCCGCGCCAAAACAATCCGAATACATACTAAAAACCATAGATCTCGAACAAAAACCGTACTAAAAACCTACTAAAATACTGACACAGCAAATCCCCCAGACTTGAATCTTTGCTTGTCCTCAAGTAAAGGAAACGAAGACTAAGTCCGCGGGAAAAGAAACTCAAAAACCGAATGGACTGCATGCTTTCTGAAAACCGTACTCTACGCTACTTTCGCTAACCATAAAGACTCATAATCAAGGAATCAAGGTAGGTATTAAAGGCTTTTTAGTGGTGAGGCTTAAGTGTTTGGGGTATCAAAACTGCGTCAGAAATGCAAGACAATATGCAAAATCGCAGAAGAGAAAGAGTGTATTGATATCCATGTCCCCTAACTACCCAAGTAAAAACCACCAATCAAAAAATAAACTAGATATGTGCATTCTTCAGGGTGAAAATAATCAAAATAACAATATGCTAATGCTAATTTCAAAACCAGATATGCATAAATAAAATAAAATATTCTTTTTTTTGTTGAGAACGAAAATCTGGTTCGAATTAGCATACTAATGACATTTTTAAATTCTATAACACCCCAATAGCACGAAGAGATGAAATATATCCATCTAAAATACCTAAACACCTAACACTGAGAAATTAGACACTCAGGACCGTGTCTAAACCACCTGAATGTTCAATCCCACCTAAGCAATTAGAAGGATCATGTCTACTCTATTCTCTCCATTGTTTTACACATGTGTGCACATAAGAATGAAAAAGAGATGCATGGAGAATCAATGAGATAAGGTAAGAGTGTGGTGCCAGACTAAAGATGAGTCTAATTACTTAGGATTATCGAAAATGATGGTAGAAAAATAGGGATGTAATCCTGAATGATGGGGTTTGATTCCTTATATTAAGTTCTTGGGTCAAAGCAACTAATGTTCATTAGTAAGCCAAATAAGATTAGAATTAAAAACATTTTAGACAAAAGTCTGAGTTCTAGAGATTTCTGGTGGGGAGTTTGGTCATGAGTTACTCTGGTTTGCCTGCGCTAAACGTCCAAATGAAATGGTCAATGAACATATAGACTGAAGTGCAATGCGCAGAGATAATAGTCTAAAATCATCATGAAGCATAAACAAATCCATAAATTGACTCAATAAAAACATCAAATTGACTCAAACAACACAAAAGAAAAAGAAAAATCCAAAAACATTAGTAACCTCCTCCAGACTTATCTCACACCGTCTCGATGTGAAACAAATCCAAGGAAGGGGTAAGTAGTAAGTAAAAATGAAAAGAAAATGAAAAGAAACGGGAAAAAGCAAACTTACCTGAAAACGTGTGAAATAGCCTCGCATCTGAGACAGGGATCGATCGATCTAGACAGGTATCGAACGATCCTTGTTTTTTTCCTTTCGATCGATCGCATCAGATGAATCGATCAATCGCAAAACTTCGCAATTTTCTAGGGGACTCTGAGACAGGGATCGATTCATCCAGGACAGGGATCAATCGATCCATGTCCGTCTGTCTGGTGATCTTTTTCCTGCAATACGATAGCCAAAAACACGAAACACATAAAAAAGTACCAAAAAAAAAAACTCAAAAGCCAAAAACACTACCAAACTAACTAGAACTACTTAGTGGGTTGCCTCCCACTCAGCGCTTGTGTAAAGTCTCGAGCCTGACTGTAATGGCTGTGGGTGTTAATCATAAGAATCAAAAGGTTGAGCCAATGCACCTTTAGTCCTTCTCCTATTAGTGCAAGAAAAAACAAGACACGATTCTCATCACAGAAAGTCACTACCAGCGTAGCATATAACTTTATATATTCTTTGATTATTGGATGCTCATGGGAATCAAATGCATTAAGTGGAAAGACAAAGTCAACTACAAGTTCAAACGAACTTAAAACAAAATAGTCAACTTCATCTCCATCAATCATGTAAAGCACAATATTATCATCTTTGGAGTTCATTTCAACTTCATAATTTTCTATCTCATTCAAGATCTTATTTACATCCAGCACATTCTCAAGGTACAATTTTTCATGAAGAGATCTAGATATTTCAGGCATAGAAAAGTCAAACTCAGGATCATGGTCATTCAAAGAACACAAATAATGAATGTCAAAACATATCTCATGGTAATCCCTAGCAAGCTTTTCTACTCTAAGTCATCCATCCTTTGAGATTCAGATATCAAATCATAGCATTCATCAATGAGCAACAGAGTATCTAAACTACAAGTTACATCTTTAATACAAGGCATGTGACTATCTTCATAATCATGAATTTCAAAAGTTGAGTCGCACGTACCTTTGAGATGGCATGGTGGAACCCAATATATTACCTCTTTAAGTGCATGAACCATCTGTATTTCAATGCATGTGAGCTCTCTTTCTTCAAATGCTACCCGGTGGGCGAGGAGGTTCAATCGAATCATAGCTGCTAAGGTGCTCCTCTTCATCGTTGGATTTTCCTTGCTTTCTTCATCCAACCTCTCTCTTTGTTCTTGTGTAAGCATGCTTTCATCGAATTGTGGCTCTGCATATGACTCCCACTTAAGTTTCTCCTCTTCTTCCAATGCTAGTAATTCTCGAAGTGTTGCATCCTTTCTCTGAGGCCAATCATTGTAATCCATTGCCATCAAACCTGCAAAGAAGAAAAACTAAAGATAAAAAATTAGTAACAAAATAAAAAAATAATATGCCTTAGACGCGCAATGATCCTAAGTTCTAAGACTCCCATTGGTCCCCGGAAACGGCATCAGAAAACTTGATAGCTCAAGTTTTCGCCCGAGAAAACACTGCAAGCGCACAGATGTACATTGTAGTTGTTCGAGATCGAATCCACAGAGACCAAAGAGTAGCACGAAGAATCAAAATCAAACAGCGGGCTAAGGCTAAAAAGATATCTTGTAGAATGATCAAATGTCGAAATTAAAGAGAGCAAATAAACGCAGCAAGCAAACGAGGTTGTAAATAATTGAGAAAAGTGTTGGGCATCGGATATTCTCAGGGAAACATTTCATTGTTGACTTAAACTACAGACTAGGGAAGAGGTTAAGAACCGTCTTGAACTCAAATTCTAATCTAGAACTGATCTACTTCCGTAGCATCAGCGTCCTATGCACTATAAACCTCAAGACTAACTTCCTTTGACCCTCGATTTCTAGTCATGGATTACTAACAAATTTGATAGGTTCACAATTCACTTAAACATCAACTTCCGTTGGCTTAAGAAGAATTGCTCATCTATAATTCTTTCAGGCATTTAAACATTCACCTTCCATCAGTTAAACAACCTAAGATCAGAAACTAAGTGATCAATTCAGTTTCATGAATTACGATTAACCATAGATGAAGATCCATTAGATAATACCCCTAATCATGCAATCCTATATCAACAAATCATGAATCCCCTTTGTGAGAACCCTAAACCCAACGATTAAACTACTCACTCATGTTGTGAGAACCCTAAACCCAACGATTAAACTACTCACTCATGTTCAAAGAATCAACACAAATCAAATCAGAGAGAAACATCACTGTATTAATCAAAAACAAGAGTAAAAAGAGGGTTCAGAAAGCTTCTCAATCGAAGAACTAAGATGCTTCTTCTCCCTTGGTTACAAACTCTCTCAAGCTCTCTAAAAGTTTGTAAAATTGCATAAAAGTTCATCATGAAAGGAAAAACTCGAGTCTAGGTCTTTTAGGTGAAATCTGGTCTGAAATAAGTTCATTATGGTTCTTCGTAAAATCGGTCCGCAATTCGGGACAGGGATCTATCGATCCATGTCCCTGGATCGGTCGATCTATGTCCTAAATTTTGGTTATTTTCCAGCTTTGCACGAACTCTTCCTTCGAGGCCTGAAATCCATCCAAAATGCTTTCTTTTTGCACATTCAAGCTCAGATCCTGTAAAAACAACAAAGAACATAAATTTGCGCCAAAACAATTCGAATACATACTAAAAACCATAGATCTCGAATGAAAACCGTACTAAAAACCTACTAAAATACTGACACATCAACGACACCAAATGCAACTGGGTCGAAGAACTCCCAGCCACCCTATGGGCATGTCAAACAAGCATCAAGACTTCAACAGGGGAAACACCTTTTGCCTTGGTCTATGGAACCGAAGTTGTATCCCCTGCTGAAGTCAGCATCCCTACAGCCAGGTCAGAGCTTGTAACTCCAAGAGAGAATGAAGAGATGATGGCTTTGTCCGTGGATCTCCTCGACGAAAAAGGGAAGCCGCAAGAATCAGAAATTGGAAATACCAGCAGGAAGTAGCTCGCAGCTACAACAAGAAGGTACGAACCCGGGCGTTCCAGCAAGGCGGATGGGTACTACGCCGAGTCTTTGATAACACCAAGGACAAGGCCGTGGGTAAGCTGGCTCCTGGCTGGGAAGGACCATACCAAATCATAGAAGTCAAAGGAGCAGGGGCATACAAGTTACAAGACAGGTACAGAAAAGTATAGCCAAATAACTGGAACGCGTTACACCTAAAGTCTTACTTCTTCTAAAAGAATGCTCCTGGCCCGGACGACCATACACCAGATACGTTTTTTAGCTTTGGATTTTTTAATTTCTCTTACACCTTTTTTATGTAATCATGCTACGTCTAAGGACGGATACAAATCAATAAAACAATTGTTTTCTCAAAAAGAAATTCAGTTAAAGCAAGGGGCAAATAAGTTTAATGAGTACTCCTCAATAAAGGAGCAGTATAAACAACATATCCTTCCAAAACAAAAGCGAAAAGCTTAAAAAAAAACTCCTGCTTGAACAGGGAAAAATACCCGAAAGAATGCAAGCAACAAACAAATTGCTTATTCTTCTTAACAGAGAGTGGCTAACTGGAAAGTCGAGTGCTGAACAGAAAGCAAAATAGCTTAACCTTGCTTACCATGTTGCAGTAAACGCAAAAGCTATGTGACCAGAGCACGGAGCATAACCTATACCTACTTACCTAGACGTGGGAATAGAAGAAAATTCTGGCACATGGATCTCTTTGCGGGGAAGATCCATACCAGCAAAACCAATAAGACTGATAGTGGCTTCACTGCAGGAAGTAGAATGCAGCAAAAGCAAACAACTATTTTCGGGTAGCAGAATGCCAACAAGCTAGTGGTTACCTCAGGGTAGCGGAATGCCAACAAGCTAATGGCTACCTCCATGTAGTCGAATGCCAGAGAGCTAGAAGGTACCACCGGGTATCAAGAGGCCAAAAATTACTAGTCACCCAAAGTGGAGAAAAACGCATCTCGGGGACCTAAGCATTATCTAAAGGCAAGAAGCAGAACTCCCTCAAAACAAAAGGAAAGACAATGTGATTATCCCAACCTGGAACTCAATAACTCTCACAAGACACGACGAAGACTAGAGGCCTAGAAGCCAGAAGTCAAAACAACCAGAACATCGATAAGAGGCCATAAGCTTGTAGCCAGAAGCCAATCGATCAAGGCGACAAGGGTAAAAGACTTGTCAAAGCCATACAACGGATGTCATCTATAAATCCTAGTCAAAAGTCTATTAAGGCAAAAAGGAAAAAGAGGATTAAAGAAACATAAAAACATTCATAAAGGCCACGAAGGAAAAAAATACGAGTCTTAGGCCCGAAAGGTCAAAAAGAAACAAGGCTTAGAAGCCTATAAACTAGTTAAGGCCACTATGGCCATGAAAAGTCATTACAAAGCCCGCAAGGGGCAGAACTAGGCCCATGCAGGGGCAGATCATCATCAACAAAAAAAAATCATAAAATCCCACGAGAGGAGAGCAACTTGTTTCTTGATTCTGGGTCTGGAGGCTAGGTAGCTGGAGGATCAAGAGAAGCAGACTTCTCAACATTTGTCACTGAGTCCGCTGGGCTTAGAGAAGTTACGACTGGAGGAATTTCTGGTTCATCTTCAAAGGTGGGAACTTCGAGGTCATTGTCTTCCACCGCCGCTATCACCACCATCTTGTAATTATCGAACTCCTCGCTCAAGTTCCAAGACTTTTCCTCATCCTTGAGGTAGTCTCGAACCATCTCCCAACGCCTAAAAATCTTGGCGCCGTTGAAAGCCACGGGCATCTCCTTTGCAAAGGTTGCTACCCTTGCGTCCAGGCTAGCAATCTCTTCCTCCTGCTTCGCCTTCACCTTGGTCAGGATGAGGACCTTCTCTACCGCCTTCTCTTTCTCCGATTCTAGCCCTCAGAGCAACCCCTTCATATCCCTCAGATCCTTCTCCAGACCAGCAGACCTATCCTTCTTCACCTTCAGCTTGGGAAGATAGACTTCCACCTGGGCCTTTCCTGTAGAAATCACCTCCGTGGCGATCTGATCTTTATTATGAAAGAGCGATGCAGCTAGCTGAAGAGAAAAGAGAAGGAAGGTTAGCCAAAGGAAAAAGAAACAAACAAGAAGCAAACCAAAAGCCAAGGGCGAACCAATTACCTTGATCATCCCTTTCTGAACATGGTCAAAGATCCCCAAATTGTCAGAACTGGCAGGGCTAAAGGGTAGCGAAGGGAAGAAAGCACTCTGCAGGTGCTCCAGGGCACCGTCAAGATTGTCAGCAGAGGAGGAGGAATGTTTGGCAAGGATATTCTTCTACTTCTTGGTGGAGGCTGAAGCCCTCTGGATCCCCTTCTTCTTGGACCCAATAGAGGGAGACTCCGAAATCTCTACCACTTCTGGAGTTTTGCTCTCTGATTCCAGCTTGGCCCTCCTCGCTGCCTGAGCCCTTTTGAAATCCTCGAACACCTTGGAT
The DNA here is from genome assembly GCA_900406275.1 of Anastatica hierochuntica. Lineage (NCBI taxonomy): Eukaryota > Viridiplantae > Streptophyta > Magnoliopsida > Brassicales > Brassicaceae > Anastatica > Anastatica hierochuntica. The sequence goes on from OVAN01016746.1 coordinate 7,118, forward strand.
CTGGATCCTGCCATGTTCCCTGCAAAATGATAAGAAGTTAGCCAAGAAGAAAATAGAAAGCAGAAGTAAAAAGCAGTAAGCAAACCTCTGAGCTGCTTTGGCTCAATGCTTCTTCATTCAACAAGAACGTGATACTCGTCTCTTCAGCAGAAATCTCCAGAGCCTCCTCAGCATTCTCCTTACCTTCCTCAGATTTCTCTATAGACACCTCTGCAAAAATGAAAGGACAAGAGGGTCAATGTCAAAGGTAGAAGCGAGAAAGAGAGAAACATTTTAGACCTACCAGTAAACTTCCAAAGGGTAGGGAGACAAGACGACGACCCGACTTTCATAAAAACAAACTTCTGGGCCCAATGTTTGGTGAAGGCTGCCCCCTTCCTCTCTCCCTTCTCTAGCTCCACGACTTAAGGAGCACCACCTCAGGGGCAGAAGTAGTATCTGCCCTCACCAGGAGGAACATGAGTGAAGTAATAGGAGTAGAGAAGTTCGTCGATGCCCAGATCTAGCCCATGGAACTCATTGAGCACCTGATTAGCTGTGAGGGTCCTCCAAGAAGGCAGGTTCAGCTGAGAAGGACAAATGTCGAAGTGCTTTGAGACCTTCATCACCAGAGCCGATATAATACCCCCGACTCCAGCCTCGAAGTAGCCTTCGTACATGGCTATCTCGTCTTCAGGGCACTCAGAGGCCCTCTCATTCTTCCCAGGCACCCTCAGGTGTGCGCTCTCCCTGATGGAGTATTGCTGCCGCCAGCTTTCCAAGGTCTTAGAGCTGACATTGGAAAAAGGACCCACCTTTAGAAGCTCCAGACGTGCAGCAGAGCACAAGGGTCGAGGGATAGTCTCAGGAATCTCCATGTCCTTGGAAGATCCATCAACCTCACTAGAAGGGCTTGTCCTGATTTGGTGTCTCTTCTGAACACGAGCACCAACAGATGACGAAGCCAGATTGTTGAACTCATCGCCAGAGCTAGTCATTCTAGGCTCATAGAAGTTTCGATCTCAGATCTAGGGTTTGATTGGAGCAAGAGAGCTTAGAAGCTAAGGCTGATTTGGAACCCTAAAGCTATCCTCCAGAATATACCTTAACAGAAGCGAAAAGAAGAAGGAGAAAAAGTTCTAACCTTAAATCGTAGACGAAAAGAACCCGATGATGATTACGAAAGCAAAGAATCTAGAAAGAAAAGGAAGAAGACGAAGATAAAAAAACCAAGAGAGAAAAGAAAGGAAGATTTAAATGCCAAAGGAAAGAGAAGAAGATCAAGTCTAGCCGCACACATCAAATCACGAGCGCAGATTTCGTAATGGCAACGACTATAATCTTCTTCTCAAATCTTTGCAAAATTATCATCAACGGCTACAATTTCCTCCTTCGATCTTCACGAAATCAGAGGCTAAGATCTTCCACAAGAATAACGTTCCCTGAGAAGTGTTAACAACTCACAAAGTTTGAAATTCAAAGCCTTAAGGCCAGACGCCAAGAGCCAGACGTAACCCCCTACAACAATTACGCCCATTACCAAACGTCACTCAAGCTCTAAGCAAGCAAACACCTATGGGGAACAAAGGCAGCACGAGAATCACAACTAAAAAGGCCGAGCAACTAATGGCTTCCTGCCTAAGCCATATGGAAGACATATTATTCCACAGCTTCAGATCGAACCTGCGCAATAAGGGACAAACTATTGGGAGTAATTTAGGCCATGAGAATTCCCCCTGGATTAGATGGAGTACAACAGTAAGACCTCAAGGCAGGGGAATGCCAAGAAGTAGGAAGCTTGAAGACATTGCATAGCCGGAAGTCGGAAGTCAGCCGACCACCGCCTTGTATTTATTTTATTATTTAACTCAGTAGATAATGATGTATATTCTATATATAATGATAGATATTCTGTAGATAATCATGATATATCTGATTCTTGGAGGGATAATCATGAACTCCTTGTATAAATATAAAGCTTAGGAGTTAAGAGTGGGGACACGAAAACCCTAGGCTAAAGAGATCAATACATACACCTATTTCTGACCATTGTTGATCTTAAAGGCTTAGAACATCTTCTTCAATCCATACACACATACATAATATTCATTGACCTCCAGCTTCCGTAGTGCTTACAAAGAACGACCCAAAATCACCCGTAACACTCTCTGTTAGCTTTTGCACGTCTTTAGGACTCTTAGGTGAGAGAATTGCATAAATTGCCGTTATTTGTTCTGGATTTGCCTCAATCCCTCAATATGTCACTATGTACCCTAGGAACTTTCCCGAGCTCACGCCAAAAGAACACTTAGAGGGATTAAGCTTCATGTTTTATTTCTTTAGCATAGAAAAATCCTGCTGCAAGTGAGTTATGTGATCTTCTTCTTAAAATGATTTTACCAGCATGTCATATATGTAGACTTCCAAGGTATGGCTGTGGGAACCGAAATTCTCACTGTCAATGTTATGTGGTTCATGGACTCTTTATAGCCAAAGATCAACACCTCAACCAGTGAGTTAAAGAGTTAGTAAAGAAGAAATACGAAACTAAAAGGAAAACAGACTACGAAACGAAACAAGTTGATAACGAAAGTGGATTAATACGAAACAGATTGCGAAGCGATATGGATTTAACGGTGATAAATTGACAAGATTCGTAAAACAGGTTAACGTGAACGAATACAGAATGAATACGAGAACGAATCAAAAGTAAAGCGAAAAACGTAAGCGAAGAACGATTCGACAGACACAGTTAACAAAGAAAGTTAAGGGATCTTATTTGAATTTCGTGATCGGAGCGTGCGCAGCCGGTGTTAAGTCGTGCTGCGAACTGTTGGCGACGATTACCTAGAACTACAGCGTAGACTCGTAACCTAATTGAGACGCAGCTCGCTAACGAAAACAAAGTAAGAACCCTAATTTTTTTAAGTTTTTTGCGGTGACAAAAAGTTCTGTGTATGAATTGTCCTCCTCTTTCTCCATCATCCTTGTGTCCTTTATATAGATCTTTGTGGGCTTGGCTCGTTTCCTTTTCCGTCCCTATTCGTGCTTATCCCTTTGCAGAAATATTCCTTTTCCCCGATTCGCATATATCCTTTTNTCCTTATCCTGCCGACTTTGACTTTAATCACGAAACCCATGCAAAACTGTCACTGCAAATGGGCTGATTCTTGTCTAGAATCGTAAGTGGACTTATCATCGCAGTTTGGGCCCTTTCGGGCCGTTTCGTGGTTAAGTGACTTTTACGACTCCTTTCGGGGAAGTCATTCTTCGTATGGCTTTGCAACGATAGTTTCGTGAAATGGTAGGA
>OVAN01016748.1:199-10405 GCA_900406275.1 Anastatica hierochuntica
ACCGAAGACCTATATAAAGGGTGCGAAGGAAGAGATGAAGAAATGACTTTTCGTCACCGCAAAACACTTAGAAAAAAACTAGGGTTCTTACTTTGTTTTCGTAAACGAGCTGCGTCTCAACTAGGTAACGAGTTTACGCTGTAGTTCTAGGGTTTTCACCAACAGTTCGCGGCCACGGCTTAACACCGGTTGTGCACGCTCCGATCACAAATTCGAATAAGATCCCTTAACTTTCTTCGTTATCTGTGTCTGTCGAATCGTTCTTCGCTTACGTTTTTCTCGTTTACTTTTGATTCGCTTTCATACTCATTCTGTATTCGTTAACGTTAACCTATTCTTACGGATCTTATTAATTTACCACAGTTAAATGCATATGCTTCGCAATCTGTTTCGTATTGATTTACTTTCGTTATCTACTTGTTTCGTTTCGTAATATGTTCATCTCTTAATTTCGTATTTCTTATCTATTGACTTTTTCACTCACTGCTTGATCTGTCGATATTTGGCTACAGAGAGTCCGTGAACCACATAACATTGACAGTGAGAATTTCGGTTCCCACAATCAACATTTAAAATTTGAAGTTTAAGTGTTTTGCGGGCATGACCCGACTTTCTTTTCTTAGTATGCTCAAGTCCATACCAGATTGTGAAGAAAACATATAAAGGTTGTCATTCTACAATCGGGGTGTCGTTTCACCAAGACATTTATGAGAAATGCAGGATTAGATCGGGCAGCCTGGTGAGGGCGTCGATGTGGAGAAGCTCGGGAAAGTGGGAATTTCTTTCGAGCACAATTTTTTATATATATTTTTGTTTAATGTAACAGTTGTACCCACAAATGAGCTGTCTAAGTACCCCGGAGGTATCAAGCCTTTCTGTAGCTCGATTACACCTATAGGTTCATGGAACTGTGTTTTTTGTTTTTTTGTTTTTTTTTGTTTTTGCTAATAATAATACTTCTTTAGGTTGATCGAGCTCCATGGGCGAGGCTCCTGCTTGCCATCCATGCGAACGAGCTCATAGATTGCTGGCTTGACAACTCTACTTACACTGTATGGGCCCTCCCAGTTTGCTCCGAGATTTCAAGCTCTATATTCCGACGTATTCTGCACCACTCTTCTTAACACCAAATCTCCCTCTTGGAAAGCTCGAGGACTGACGTTATTATTATAATAGTGTGACATCTAGTTCTGATAAGCTTGAAGGCGGAAAAAGGCAAGTTCTCTTTGCTCCTCAATGGTGTCTAAATTGTGGCACAACATTTCGTCATTTCCCTGCTTGTCTTTCGGGAGGACTTGTCTTCTTAAGGTTTGTACTCCTATCTCAGCGGGTATGACAGCTTCGACTCCGTACACCAAGGAATACGATGATTATTGGGTTCCTCGTCTTGGAGTGGTCCGATGTGACCATAATACACCATCGAGCTTGAAGGTCCAACTTTCCTTCTTAGATGTCAGCCTCTTCTTGAGGCCTTCAATTATCCTTCTATTGGTTGCTTTTTCTTGGCCATTCCCTTGAGGGTTGTGAGGTATGGAGTATTGGATTGTGATATTGTAGGCAACACATAAATTCTCGAAATCTCTAGAGGTGAACTGCGTCCCGTTGTCCGTCATGATGGCATAGGGAACGCCATGTCGACAGAGAATATTCTTCCACAAAAAATCTATTACTTGCCTATCTTTTATTGTTGCATACACTTCGGCGTCTACCCATTTCGTGAAGTAGTCGGTTAGCACCGAAATGTATTGCTTCTTGTTTGATTTATGCAGAGGTCCGACTATATCCATTAACCATCTCATTAACGTATACGGCGTCATCACCGACTTCATTAGCTCGGGTGGCTGATGAATTGTTGGAGCGTATCTCTGGCACCTCTCGCACTTTCTGGTGTAAAGGAGACAATCCTGCTCCATAGTTGGCCAATAGTAGCCTTGCTTTCTGATTTTTTGTGCTAGCGACCTCCCTCCCGCATGATTGCCATTGACTCTTGAATGGACTTCTTTGAGGACCTGACGAACCTCGTCACCGTGCACACGATACAAGGGGATACCGATGTCCCTTCTACGGAATAACTTATCTTCAAAAAAAAATATCGGGCACTTCTTTGCTTCAGTTTTCGTGCTTGCCACTTATTTTCAGGAGCAGTTCCATCTGCGATGTACCCCTTGATTTATGTTCTCCAATCTTCCCCTTCGCCAAGACCTTCGAGGGTGTGGGCACCTGGGTCTTTTCCTAGGTCATCTTCATGAATGGCCATGGTTTTTGCTTGCTCGAGGTCAATCCCATGGTCGTCGATGTCTTAACTGGTTAGTGTATCAGTAATGCTTGACTTCATCAGGGTTTACACCGGGATAGTGCAGCTAAGATTTTCCTTTGATGCTGAAGCCAGTGTGGCCAATGAATTTGCTGCTGAGTTTTCCTTCCTTGGCACGTTGGTCAATGTGAAGATCTCGAATGCGTCCGCCTCTTCGCGTACTGAGCTTTAGCTATGTTGTCATCCTATCGTCCCGAGCTTCATATTCTCCATTAAATTGGTCAACAACAAGTTGGGAATTTGCTAATCGGAGTCCAGCGAGTAGTGCCTTGTATTCTGCTTCGTTGTTTGACGCTGAGAATGCTAATATGAAAGACTGCTCTGGGGCTTCGCCTGTAGGGGATATGAGTTGCATGCCTGCTCCAGATCCCTTTTGAGATGAAGACCCGTCCACATGTAGTTTCCACGCAGCTTTGGGTTCTGGTTCTTGGCTTTCCGATGATGCAATTTCTATGATGTAATCGGCTAACACTTGTGACTTCAGCGCCTTTATTGGTTTATATTCTATATCGTATTCACTTAGCTCTATAGCCCATTTGGTTAGTCATCGTAGTTGTGCCGGGCTATGTAGAATAGTTCGGAGCGGATGGTTTGACAGCACTGTGATGGAGTGAGACTGGAAATAAGGTCGGAGTTTCCTTGCTGATGTTACCATTGCTAGTGCCAATTTTTCCGTCATCATGTATCTGGTTTCCGCATCTGCCATGGATTTGCTTATGTAGAAAATAGGTCTTTGATCGTTGCTTTCTTCCTTGACAAGGACGCCTCTGAACACCTAGCTGGAGACTGCTTTGTACAGATACATCACCTCACCAATCTCAGACTTGGCCAATATTGGAGGTGTGGTTAAGTACCTCTTCAATTGTTGGAATGCTTCTTCGCAAGAGTCGTCCCATTCGAACTTCTTGTTTGACCGCAACTTATGGTAGAACGGGAGACACTTATCTGTGGAGCGTGAGATGAACCTGCTTAGAGCTGCTATACGACCCATCAAGCGTTGGACCTCTCTCATGGAGGTCGGCGACCTCATGTTCATTATCGCAGAAAGTTGTTTGGGGTTGGATTCAATACCTCGTTGCGTCACTAAGTATCCCAAAAACTCCCCTTAAGTGACGGCAAATGTACACTTTGCCGAATTCAGCTTCATTCCATATTTGTTGAGGACTGAAAAACATTCTCTGAGATGGCCGACGTGATCATCCTCTCGCAATGATTTGGCTAACATGTCGTCCATATACACTTCTATTTTTTTACCGAGCTGTTCAGAGAACATCTTGTTGACTAACCATTGGTAGATTGCTCCAGCATTCTTTAATCTGAATGGCATCACCTTGTAGCAGGACAACCCCCTGTCCGTTATGAAGGTCGTCTTATCTCTGTCGTCGAGATGCATGAGTATTTGGTTATATCCTGAGAAAGCATCGAGAAAGGAGAGCAGTTGATTGTCCACCGTTGCTTCCACCAGCTGATCTATGTGTGGAAGGGGGACACTGTCCTTTGGACACGCATTATTTAAGTCGGTGAAATCCACGCACACTCGCCATTTTCTGTTCTTCTTCTTTACCACTACTGGGTTTGCCAACCAATCGGATACTTAACTTCAATGATCGACCCGACCTTTAGCAACCGATCTACTTCTACGTCAACCGCCTCAGCTTTTTCCGGTCCGAGCTTCCTGCACTTTTGGCGAACCAATATGTAGGTTGGGTCAATGTTCAGCTCGTGGAATGTTACGTCTATTCCTATCCCCGTCATGTCGTCAATCGACCATGCGAAAGTGTGTTTGTTTTGTTTGAGGAAGGTCACCAATTCTTTGAAAATTTATTTTTCAAGTTTTGCTCCAATTCCCACACAATGATATGGATTATCGGGATCGATGCACACATGTCTTGCTTTTCCGATCTTGGGGCTGCTTGGTTCAATTTGATTCGTTGCTTCTTGGTCTGATTCCGGAGCTCGGATATGTAATTGCTATTGCAGCTGGGCTATGCGTAATTTTTTTATTGACATAACACAAGCGTGCAGTTCGTTGATTTCCATGCAAAGTCACTACTTCATCGTCTGTTAGAAATTTGATGCACTGATGATAAGTTGATGGGACAGCTCTTATCGAATGGATCCACGGAGTGCCAAAGATTATGTTTTATATGTTTGGAGCTTCCACTACTGTAAATTTTGTATCCAACTTGACACCTCCCAAGTATATATCAAGCTTGATTGTTCCTATCGACATCGTAGTTGCTCCATTGAAAGCTGTCAAAGGTTGCTTTGATCTTTTTATTCGAGCTTCGGCGAGCTCCATTTTGTCGAACGTTTCTTTGTAGATGACGTTCACCGAGCTCCCGGGGTCGATAAGGGCCCTTGCTATTTTGCAATCGTCCAATATCAACTCCAACACTAGGGCATCGTTGTGCGGATGATCGACGTGCCTTGTCTTGTGTTCGGAGAATTCTATGACAGTGTCATCACCTGCATTTCGTCAGTTATCGAATTTACCTGCCTGGTGTGGCTTTTTATGGATCAAACTGAATCATTACAGAACGGGTTTGCTCCCATTATCATGTTGATATGTTTCCTAGCCATATATGGCTTTGCGATCTCTAAACTCCATGGCTCTCTGTTTCGCTTTGGGGGATCCGTATCGTATGGTGTCATGCTTATGCGTGAAAATCACCCTTCTTGGCTAATTCTTCTGATTTGTATTTGTTGAACAAGTATTGTTTGAAAGTGTGGCATTCTTCCGTTGTATGGCCCGTGTCGTTGTGATATTTGCAATACTTTTCCAATGCCTTAGTTCCATCATTTCTCGTCCAAGTGTTAGATCGTTGCTTATAGCCTGCTCCCGAGCCCCTGTCTTGATTCCTTGCCCCTACGATCTGGTACAATCTATGTTTGGTCGAGCTCCCGTCAGGTTGGAAACTCCCACACGGCCGCCGAGTATTCCTTTCCTCCTTTGATTTTTATTTGGAGGTCGACTTTGCGATTGAAGCGTGTTTCTCTACGTACACCCTCTTTTCATCTTCGATCTGGACGAATCTCGAAGCTCAGTGGAGTGCATCTTCCAAGGAGATGGGTCGGTTTAGCATCAGACGGCTTCCTTAGTGCTGCGATTCCTGCCTCATCATTTACATCGATGTTAAAGATTACTGCTTTGAATTTGGCTAAGAACGATTGTAAAGATTCGTCCTTCTTTTGTGTCATGGTCTAGAGGTCAGCATCTGAAGCTTCTTTCTCGATGTACATCGAATAATGTTTAATGACGGTCGTTGATAATTCTTTGAAGTTGTCGATGGTGTTGGCCTTTAAACGTGAGAACCAGTTGAGAGCAGTCCCTGACAAGTTTTCGACGAAAAGCTGGCAATATCCGACATCCTTGTTATCTTCTCCGAATTTTGTTATGCCCATGGTGATACAAAATGCCGACATATTAGCTCGGGGGCTGTTTTTCATTCGTAAGGCACAATTTTAAGCTTGATGATGGTGATGGTTGCGCTGATAATGCGATGAGTAAATGCGGTCTTCTGTGTTTCTTCTATTACTTTGTCGACCTCAGGCGCCGAGCTGGTTGTTTTGTGGATTTGGGATTGGATTGTCCGGAGCTCGGCGGTTGCCTGAGCAAGGGTTTTCTTCAGCACTGAGAGCTCGGGATCTGAATGTGATGTGACCCCGTCATGAGTTGACCCTTGTCGACCTAGCATGTGCCCATCATCCGAGCGGTGGTCGTTTGGGGTCCCATTATTGTCAGTTCGGGGAAGCAGATTTTGAATCCCTGGCGGTGAAGGGGGGTATGAGTGAGTCGATTTGTGTTTGTTGTGAGGCTTGGGCCTGTGCCAGCTCCTCCAACCTTTGTCTGGATTGCCTGTCTTGCTCCTCTCGCCTTTCGTTTTCCTCCATGAGCAAGGCGAAAATTCAGCGCATGTGTTATGGAAGTTGAGCCAACGCTACTAGCGCCTCAGCAGCCAGGGCCGGCGGTTCTTGGTTCCAGTTCCCCACATGTTGATCTTCCGGTTGGTTGTCTCTGGTGCCATCCTCGCCGTTCAAAGGTCTCGGAGTGTCATTCTCTCCAGACATGGCTTCCTGCACTATTTAAATAAGGCAAAAGTTGTGAAACGTAATTGAATAGTTACCTGGAAACGCGAATGCGAGCAGAATGTAGTGGAACAGAATGTAAATCACTCTGCTTCTAGCGCCAAATGTTGGAACTCGAAATCCAACTCAGAACAATGGTCAAGAACTTGTAATATAATAAGCAGGAAAGTGATTTTATTTCAGAGATGTGTGAACAAAGTAATGGTAATGAAAAAAATACAAAGTCTTTCGTTCAAACCTTTTTTTCCCTCTCCTTTGCGACACTCTCTTCTTTTATAGATGTCAACCAAATTGTAACCGTCACCGGATACCCGTCGGCGAATCCTCCTATATTTATGCATGAGCTAATGACCTCTGATTCTGTTGACTCTACTTCTGACTCTAGCGGCATGGACTTTCCCTTCTTCCCATGCCCACGATCTTCTTCTTCTTTTATCTTTTTCCATCTTCTTTTCCATGGTAGGCGTTTGAAGCCGACTTTCGGTTTGAACCGAGTTTGGAGGAGGTGAAATCCACCTCCATCAGATATACAAAAATTTGTCCATGAAATAAATGAGTTTGGGTCGGATCGGGTGGTATTACCCATTTTGATACTTCTACAAACTCATAAGGTTGGAAAGTAGTCTTTTCACTAAGAAGAGTATTAGCTAACAACGATAATTCACAGTATCATCTAATTTTGTTTCACTACAAAAGCCAAGTAAAAACGCTCCACATGGAAACAAAGAAAAAAAACTCAAGTTGGTGATACATTTAAAAGAGTAAATGCGAAATTCTAATATGTCAATCGAAAACCCACGCCAAATAATATGTTACTGATTTATGTCTTATCTAGAAAATACGAAACATAACCAAATTCAAAGCTACTTCTTTGGATAAATTACGAAAATAAATGGAATATAGATGGTCAAAAAGAGATACCGCCGCACAATATGTTTCAGCCACAAAGATACTCTGCTTACAAATTACATGGACAGGAAATAGTCTTCATAATCAATTAATCATTGATCAATAATCACCTAACGCAAATAAAATCAATAATCATTCTCATCTTTCAAAACATCGATTTGTTTATCTGGAATAGAAAATATAGTTAAATTATTCTTTTTTGCTTAAATTATTGGTATAAGAATAATTCCCGAAAAACTAGGAAATGGACACGACCACGAGGGTATCATGGGCTTATAGATCGAAAATAATGACACTAATATTATTCGATTTTTTCCTGACAAAAAAAAATTATTCGACTTTCATGTTTTTTTTGACCATCTGGTAACATTAAAAAGTCAAATAGAAGGAGTTTTACAACCAATATAAAAACCGAAACCAAACCCAAAGTGAATAACAAACAACTCCATACTTACATCAACAAACATTAACAGAGAACATGATCTCTCCGGAGACTAAGCCAGCGGATAATATACATATCCCTCAAATCAAAACTAATATCCAATACAAAAAACCAAATATGAATAGTACCGAAATTCAAAGTAGAAACTCCCAAAAAGGTTAGAGAAGTCGGAAGAAAGTCGCTGAAAAAACTTTATAATCATATACGAAACGAATGATAGAAGAAGCTACTAAGAATTAACTTCACCAATGCAAAAAGCCAAGAAACTAAGAACCAAATGACAAGAATCTAATTCCTATCTACCTAATTTTCTTCCGAAAAAATCCAAACCTAGAACTATGCATTCACTCAAAAGGTAAGCCTTACAAGAACATCAGAGACAACAGAGAAAACATATTATTCAACTAAACTAAATGGTGGCGGAAAGATATTAAGGTTAAACGATTCACTGTCCAAAAAGAAGAAGTTAAACGCAAACTAACCTAAACAAAATAACACGACTTTACCGATACTTTTCCAAAATTATCGAGAGCCTACCGTGACCAATAACACTACATAATCAGAAAAACACTCCTATACCACCGAAATGAGATCCATGGTCAAGCGTCCGATTGATCATTAGCCACCTTTTCAGAGTCCTCGATCGCGTGAACCACTTGTAAATTTTCACCACCAAAAGAATATCGGTAAAGATCTCTGTAACCGTCGAAACATAAAAGTTTGAAAAGAGAAAAAAAAAACGAAAGGACTTACAAACAAGATCGGCGTCAGTGTTACGAAAACAACCGTCGCCGAGACTGAAATATCTCTTTAACGCTCTTTCGCTCTATTGTACGATGTAACCGTCCAAAAATATTATGGTTTATACTTCTTTTAACACGATCTTCAATTCTTCATCTGTCTTTTTTTTTTCTTCATCCGTCTTCTTTCCACGAATATTATGGTTTTCTATAAATGCAACGCTATAATTTAAAATCGTAGAATCACCATATCAATTTAGGGAGTAACTCATAAGATATTTTTCTTCTTCTAGAAATAATATCGTAACTCGTTTGTTTTTTTGTTAATGATATCATTACTCGTATCAAGAACACTAACCGTTAAAATAAGACTTTTCCCAAAAAAAAGTTTTCTTCCACAATTCACATTTGGAATGATGTCCATCTAAAATTATAATACTATAAGAGGATCGAGAAGAAGAAAAAAGCGACTTTCTAGAATTTAATTTGAATTTTAGACTTTTAGTCGTTTCACAAACAACAATGTTGGTGTTTGTTGAGAAGTAAACTGAGAGGAAAAGAAATCTTCTTAAAATTAATGAGAAGTCTAAAATTTTAATAACAAAAACACATACCTAACCCTCTCTCTCTCTCACATAATAATACAGTAATTTTATGTCATATACACTCTGAATATAACAAAGTCTGAAAACGATGTGAATGATAATACGCATGACATGGAATGGAAAAGCTTGGAAAATTGGTTGCATGGGTTTAAATTAAATTTTAAAATAACCATTTTCTGGTTGGTCGAACTCTCGCATACATTTTTACTGGATTTATTTTCTTAATCGCCATAAATTTTATGCGACCACAGTGGATTTGAACTTTAGTTTAAATTTCACTTAAAGATTTATTAGCTGTTAAAAAGTTATGCTAAAGTACAGTTGCAAATTAATTCTACTTGGAAAAAAGGAAAAAGAAGGAAGATGTCAGTATCAAAGGAAGACCCGAGGAAGTCGTGAGGTTGAAATGGTCGGACTCCACATGCTCTCTTTCCATCTTTAATAATACTTTTATTAGTAACTAGTTAGTTGGTCCGTATATGTCGACATTACAATTTTGTAAACCAAAATGAGCTTATGTGGTTTGTTTTCCTTTTTTTGATGTTTAAACTTAAATTCTCTTTGGTTTCGGTTTATTTCAATATAATTAGATGTTTAAAAAATGATATCTTAAAATTTTTGACTTTTAAAATTTTAATCATGTGATTTTTATTTAGACAATACAAATTATTATATGAATTTTAAAATAAAGTAGTGCATATTCTATTTGGCATATCCTGTATAAGATATAAATATTTTACAGATTTTAAAAGTCGACCCCGCAAAAAAATATAATCCTAAATACTATATTACTCCATTTTGCATATCTTGCGTAAGATTGAATATTTTACAGATATTGATATTTGACCCCGTTAGAAACTATAATATTAAATTTTAAATTATTTTATTCATGACTACAAATGTCGATTCATTATTTAGTAAATTTGTTTTCTGTATAGCTATCAAAAAGTAGAAGATATGACATTTTATTAGTTTATAACTTCGTATGTTTTTTTAGTTAATCAAAATATACAATATCCTTTAACAAAAAAAAAACAATATCTTAATAATTATTTTAATATAATAAATTTTATATAAAGTATGATTGATTTATTGAGTAATGTTAAT
>OVAN01016749.1:0-10404 GCA_900406275.1 Anastatica hierochuntica
TGAACCCGAACCAATAGCCACTATCTTGAGATCCACTTTCATTTTATTGCTCTCAAATCATTTGCTTTGCGTTTCGCTTATTGCCTTTACTATTTGCTTTTCTTTATTGCCTTTGTTCATGATTGCCCAGTTACTAAGGATAGATCTAGTAGAGACTTGTGACACCTCTTACTAGGTTGCTCCCTAGACTAGNTTTGCGGGCTAGGAGCGGTAGTTAGATCTTTACAAATTATTAAAACTCGACCTCTGTCACTCTCGAAAAAACACGCACTATTCAGGTTGCGCTCCATAAGGCCACAGATTTCATCATCATCGAAGAAGAAAAGAAAGTTCTATTACAAAAACACAAACCTGCGAAGGCGTCTTTGAAAGACTTAACATCTGAACAGAAAGGAAACAAGAAGGTCCCTCATAACGACAAGTACGTCCATCACGAGGGAGAAAAAGTCCGGGGGGCACACAACTACGTTGTCAATTCCCTGTCTGGACAAGGTAGGATGTCGGCGAACACCTGGATGCGTAACATGTCGTATGACGAAAACTCCTTCTGCGAGTTTCACCAAACAAAGGGTCACTCCATGCAAGCTGCAAACTTCTCGGAGCGAGGTTAACGGCGAAACTGCTCGTGGGGGAGATCGCGGACATAACCAGCATAAAAGACCTCATACGCGATACAGATCGCCCACTGAGGACCGAGAAAGCATCCACAGGAGACGCCACGTCTCAAGGAACCCAAGCGGATGGAAAATGCGAAAGGAGGCTTGACGACAAAGGCAACAACTCCAACTGCCGCAGAGTGAATATAATCATCGGAGGACCACAATACCTTTGCAACACCGTCTCATCGATAAAAGCATATCACCAAAAGGTTGAGTCAAATGCAAACTGGCCTACGCCACTCGATACTGCAAGCGACACCGCAAATAATGCCATCACTTTCGAAGAATATGAAATTGTCGGACTCGACAAACCCCATAACGATCCTCTCGTGATTGACCTTGTCATAAAATATCTTGAAGTCGCCAGAGTCCTCATCGATATGGGAAGTAACATCGATATCATCTTTCGCGATACCCTTAACAGGATGAACATCGACTTATCCGAGGTCATACCCACACCAAGACCGCTCACGGGTTTCTAAGGAACAACTTCGATGACTCTCGGATCGATCAAACTTCCAGTAGTGGCCCAGGAGATAACGAAAGTTATCGATTTTACGGTCATCGACCACCCTGCCATCTATAACGTGATCATGGGAACGCCATGGATAAACTCCACGAAGGCAGTCCCGTCGACCTACCACTTGGAAATTAAATTCCTAACCTCCTACGGAATCTCCATGATATGGGGACGCCAGAAACAGTCAGGACTTTGCTTCCTTGCCGAGCATAAGCTAAGACAAGTCGTAACGACGCCCATGGCAAAACCCAAACGAGTAAAAAAAACTCCACCTTCAGCCGAAAACACTTCGGAAAAAGATGTGCCAGAATCGTCAACTCGAGAAACGGCTCAGTCCGAAGGAAAGAAGCAAACTTCCGAGCCAAACATTCCCGACAAGGCAACACCCTCAACACCCGAGGAAACCGTCGACCCAGCTGTAGTCGTCAAGACTAAAACGGCCGACGCAGCTCCGCCAAACGAGTAATCACTTGCGACAAAAAACTGAACTACGAGACGGTTTGATCCTCGAAAAGGGTACGTAGGTAGCTCTTCGCAAAAAAAGTTCAGTTGTCCCCCTCTCTAAAAAAAGGGGGGAGTGGGTGTTCGTATACTCGTATACTTCCACACTTTGTACTCGGCATATTTCAGTCCAATTTCGACAATAAATTTTCACTTTTTATTTTTTCGTATAACCCAAAAACGAAAATCACACGAGAAGACCTTTCTTAACGAATTTCGACTATTACGTGTTCACCAACACATTCTACCACAAAACGGAAAAACTTTCGGAAAAAAGCGAGACGTCGCAAATTTCCCTAAAGCACAATTCCAAACTTGATATAAAGCTTCTAAAAACAGTCGCAAGACTATCAAACCCCTACCGGGAAAAAGGAAAAGTACTTGTTCCAATTTCACGTCCGTCGATTGGCCCCGACGGACGAACTAATCACTCACATTAACTCGCTCTTCTTGAAGTATAGGTTCTCCTACATCCGACTAGGATAATAGCGCGTTATAAAAGAAATCCAAAATTTTGGTCAGCACTTCCAGACGACTTAAAAATTGTCTTCGGAGAGATGCTCAGTTCGTGATTGATGGAAGTCAAATAAGCCGAGAACTTATCGCAAACTTCAATATCGAGATGGAACCAGGTCGAAATCGCAAACAGGATACGTAAGCCGGAATTAGTCACCACACACCTTAAAAATCGAGAGTAGACCTAGGTCTTGCCCTAAACCCAGCACACTGGTCTCTAACATCTCAAGGCATGATATCTAACCGATACGAGATCCTAAAACATGTTTCTTCGTTCATATCTAAACGCTCAAGAAATTGTACGAAACTTCTTAACATCTCGAACGAGCAAGGCATAGAACGATCCACGAAAAGAGGTAAATACGAGACGACAACTCGTATTTTTCCTCTACAATAAATTAAACTAAACCCAGCTCACTGGTCTCAAACATCTCAAGACATAGTATCTAACAGATACGAGATTCCAAAATTTGTTTATTCGCATATGTTCTCACATTCAAGAAAATCTGAAAGAGTAAATCTTTCGAGAACTCGCATCTGAAACGAACAACGAATATAGCGATTCTCATAGGAGTAGACATGAGACGACAACTCATGATCTTTCTTCGCAATTGTGATGCTACATATATGCAACAGAGTCAACATGAAAAACATCATTCATTAACACTACAACCGCAAAGTGAGGTGTTTTGAGGCCACACACGGCCAACCCTGATAAATATAAAGTGGCCACACTTGGCCAAAATACGACTAAAAAACAGGGAATACACTCCGTCAATGAACGAACATTTCTCGTTTACGCTAGACGGTCTCGAGTTTTGATCGACCGTGTCCTCTTCGCCCCGAGTGTTTCCCCCAACTTCCTCTGAATCGGGAGAAACGAGAATCGGTGCCCAATGATCTTGAACCCTCTCTTTGATAGACGGGATCGAAGACACAACTTCCTTGCACTTCTTCACTTGACTAGAAATTTTTTCCATCTCGAAGTCGTAAGAGTAGTTGGGAAGCAGGGTGCGATACAGAGCGCCCACCAAACCACGACATTCGCGGTATTCTCCAAAGGACTGTTGAGCGCACTTGTACTGATCGAAGTCCGCCGCAAACTGAGTTGAACGGTCGGCCACGAACGAGGCGACCTCACGCTTTCGGCGCCTGTACGCACGGTGAACCTGCGATGCTTGACTCCGCGCCAATTCCTTTTTACGAAATGAAAACACTTTGACCTCCTTCTTCAAGCGGGCGTTCTATTTTTCGAGTCTCTCGGCCTTGAACTGAGTTGTCTGCGCCTCCAAATTACTAGCCCTAAGGGCCTCATCCATCACGTGGAGACCCTGCAAATAATCCACTAAACGGTTTAATGCAATGTCGCTTGACTAAACAGAATCGTGTCGTTTGCTCGAAAACTAACCCCCGTGCACAAACGCTAGGCCTCCGCAAATTGCGCAGACCTGACGAATCCTGCACCAGCCGCGGGTTGATGCGTAGGTGCATCAAAAGAAAAAAGAAAGGCATCAAAGTCTGACCCTTCTCCGAAAAGTGGCATCGAGGGTTGGCTCGGACCGCTTCCATCTCCGCCAAGGAGATCATTGAACCATGCCCCCTCGGACGGCCCTCTCCTTTCCGTAGTAGCGTCGCTCCCGTTAGCAGACGCTCGCTCATTTCGGGGAGTCCTCTCCCTCTCCAATTCAGGAGGCAACTCGTACAGAGTGAAGCCATCCATGGTCGGTTCTTGCTCCCATTCCGAAATTGCATCGGGCTGAGTTTGATTCTTGTGGTACGTGACCGCGTTGCTAACTCACTGCAAGAAAACGTAACCCCAGTGGAACGGACCGCCTCATAGAAGGTCCCTAACAACGTAAGTATCTTCTGGATGCGGGGGAAGGGAATCCAAATCTGCAAAACAAAAGAATTATCAGATATCGGCAAACGAAAAGGAAAACAACCAGAGTATCAAAAGCGATACCTACGGGACCCCATTCACGCCGAAAAGAAGGAATGTATTCGTCTTTTAAAGAGGCACTATGATCGAGAGCTGACCGATCGATAGACTATAGTGATCAAAAAACTGGACTATGACCCCTAGAATAGGAAACCACAGTCGGAAAAACAAACATGTGCCTCGTAGCACGTAAAGAAACCATGAGGCAGAGAATCAGCGTCCTCTCCGGCTCTCAGCATTCGGAACTCCACCTCCTCTGGGACTCGGCAGAAATCTCGGTTGGCGGCAAGGAATGATTTTCGACACTCGCTCGGCCTTCTGGCATCCTTTTTGAATTTCGGTCGCGGCAGACACCACGTTTCGGACAGTGGAGCTTTGATACCACACATTACCCACCAATATTCCCTCGCCTCCTCATGACCGACGAAGTGCAGCATGAATTCGACTTTCGAAATAACTTCACCTTCCCGAACTAGGCTTCCGGGGTCAAAAATCGACGGCAAAACATTCGCAAAAACTAGATCGTTCGCAGCCATAACACAAAAGAAGAGAGAGAGATGGAAAGGATAAGGACCTTGTTTTTATCTTAAGAAAATTCTTGTGAAAATGAGCAAGTGGAAGATTTGGAAAGTAACTTCTGTTATTTACAGAAAGAGAAATTTACTATTCATCTTCAGACTTTTTAGCCAACAATTCTGCCTAACTTACCTAACGTGCCTTAAAAGTTCGCAAGAACCTTTCAATGATTCTTGCAAACTAGGGGGCTAACTATTGGGGTCAAAAACGGTTACGACGAAATCGATGGCTAAAAGAGTAACGGAGACATCGTCTCTCCTTCGAAAATGAAAATCGTGAAAGGATTATCAATTCCGAGGCTCTTGTCGTCTAGTCAATCCCCTCTCGACCAATTGTCAAAGCTCCGCGCCTAGCAATCCATAAGCGGCCGCTTTGCAAAGTCCATTCACTCGCGGGAAATTAAATGCGAGAATAAGAAATCAACGTCTGAGACCTCCGAGAGACCTCATTAAACGAGTTCTGGAGCGATAAGTCATCGTAAACGACGGATAACCGCGTCGCTCTCAAAATACGAGCGATACAAACAACGGCAAGTCTAGCCGCCCAATGGGCGCCCAGGCCACCGTCTTGACGCCCAAAGGGCACCCAGACCACCGTCTGGACTCCCAATGGGTGCCTAGACCACTGTCTGGACGCCCATTGGGCGCCTAGACCACACTTTCCCGATCGTCTTCTCCTTCGAATCCCGGTTCAAGCGTTTCTTGTTTTGTCTCGATTGGAATCTCCGTTGAAGTTCCGCGACAATACTCGTAAAGAATTGTACTTTTCGTAAAAACTTCGTATCAATCGTATAAAACGATAACGGTTAACTCGTACACCGACATGGTCTTAACCGTACGATTGGTCTTAACATTTCGTAAAACCGTCACTGTGTAGTCGTACGAAGAATGATTTCTCCGAAAGAAATCGTAAAAATCACTTTGTTGCTAAACGGCCCACGAAGACCCAAAATGCGACAAAAGTCCACTTACGATTTTGGAACGAGAACGGGGCCAATTGCGTCAACGATCTACCCGAGTTTCGAGAAAGATAATAGGAAAATACGATAAAGGCAAAATCTGAAGATAAATATGGAAAATTAGTAAAAATATGGAATATTCCCGAAACAATGGAATATTTCCGCGGGAGGATATGCACAAATCTAGGGCGGAAAAGGAAATGGATTTAACCTTCGAAGGCATATAAAAGAGGGGCTAAGGAGAAGAGCGAGACGAAGAGAAATTTCTTCACAACTCATACTTAGAGCTTTAGGTTTATTTTCATTTTTTGCTAGCGAGCTACATCTCAATTAGGTTTATCAGTCTTACGTTGTTCGAACTAGGATACTCGCCGACAGCCCTCGCGGCCACGGCTTACCACCTGTTGTAACGCTCAACGCAGATTCGAATAAGATCTTTATTGCTCTATTTTTCTTTCAATTCTCTTTTACTTTTACTTCGTCGTCTGTTTTCTTCGTACTTTTGATCTACCGTTGTTTGGTTTAGCAGAAATCAAGGACCTTAAGGAAAGTTAGGATTTCATGGCTTTCCTTCGAATACGAATATCGGCAATGCGAACTTCGGTTCCCACATAGGGAGTCCAGAAGACGACCCGACACTCATAAAAATGAACTTATGCGCCCAATGTTTGGTGAAAGCCGCCCCCTTTCTCTCCTCCTTCTCCAGCTCCAAAACTAAAGGAGCACCAGCTCTAGGGCGGAAGTAATATATGCCCTCACCAGGAGGAACCTGGGTAAAGTAATAGGAGTAAAGAAGCTCGTTGATGCCAAGATCTAGCCGATGAAACTCTTTGAGAACCTGAATGGCAATAAGGATCCTCCAAGAAGGTGGGTTCAGCTGGGAAGGACATATGTTGAAGTGCTCTGAGACCTTCCTCACTAGAGCCGGTATCGTACCCCTGACTCCAACCTTGAAGTAGCCTTCATACATTGCTATCTCATCTCCAGGGCATTCGGAGGCCCTCTCATCTTTCCCAGAAACCCTCAGATGGGTACTCTCCCTGGTGGAATATTGTTGCCGCCAATCTTCCAAGATCTAAGAGCTAACATTAGAAAAAGGACCTACCTTTAAGAGCTCTGGACTTGCATCAGATCGCAAGGGCTAAGGATTGGCCTCAGGGATCTTCGTGTCCTCAGAAGATCCTTCAGCCTCGATAGAAGGGCTCATTCTGATCAGATGCCTCTTTTGAACGCGAGGGCCAACGGAAGACAAAGCTACGGGGGAGAACTCATCGCCATAGCTAGTTATTCTGGGCTTAGAAGAGTTTCGATTTTGGATCTAGGGTTTAATTGGGGCAAGAGAACTTAGAAGCTAAGGCTGATCCGGAACCCTAAAAGCTATTCTCTGGAATCTATCCTAGCAGAAGCAAAAAGAGGAAGGAGGAAGAAGATCTAACCTTAAATCGCAGATGAAAAAGCCCGACAATGATTCCGGAGGCAAAGAATTTAGCAGAAAAAGGAAGAAGATGAAGATAAAATGCAAGAGTGAAATGAAAGAAAGATTTAAAAGGAAAGAGAAAAGATCAAGTCTAGCCGCACTCGTTCAATCGCAGGCGCAAATTTCGTGATGGTAACGACTATAATTTTCTTTTCAAATCTTTGCAAAATCTTAATCAACGACTGCAATTCCCTCATCTGATCTTCACGAAATCAATGGCTAAGACTTTCCACCAAAATAACGTTCCCTGAAATGCGTTAACAATTCATGAAGTTTGAAATTCAAAGCCCTAAGGTCGGACGTCAAGAGCCAGACATAACCTCCAGCTACAACTATGCCCGTTACCTAACGGTACTCAAGCTATAAGCGAATAGGCACTTGTGGGAATCAAAGGCAGCGCAAGTCACAACTAAAAAGGTCGAGCAACTAATGGCTTCCTGCCTAAGCCATATGGAGGACATGTTATTCCACAGCTTCGGATCAAACCTGCGCAATAAGGGCAAACAGTTGGGACTAATTTAGGTCATGGGAATTCTCCAGTCTTAGATGGAGTAGAGCAGTAAGACCTCAAGGCAGAGGAATGCCCAGAAGCAGGAAGCCAGACGACGTTGCATAGCCGGAAGCCGCCGACCATCGACTCATACTTATTTTTACTATTTAAATTAGCAGATAATGATGTATATATTGTAGATAAAGATACATATATACTGTAGATAATCATGATATATCCGATTCTTGGAGGAATAATCATGAACTCCTTATATAAATATAAAGCTTAAGGGTTAAGGGTAGACACACACGAAACCCTAGGCTAAAGATATCAATATAAACATATCTTTTCTCCATTGTTGATTTTAAAGGCTTAGAATAACTTTGAACTACATACGCTAAACATTCATTGGCCTCCAGCTTCCGTAGTGCTTACAGAGAACGACCAAAATCAATCATAACACCTAGAAAACTTGTGTATCAATTTCCTTTATTCAAGTTTATCCAACAATCACCCCCTTAAGCTTGAAGTCAACTTCTGTCAGATCTCGCACACCAACGAAATCCCTAATTTCCTTGAACTTGATTCTCCCTAATCCTTTAGTCAAAATGTCAGGGGAATGCCCAGAAGCAGGAAGCCAGATGACGTCCCATAGCCGGCAGCCGGAAGTCAGACGACCAAGCATAGCCGGAAGCCAGCCGACCACCGCCTCTCCTTTATTTTCGCTATTTAAATTAGTAGATAATGACATGTATTCTAGATAAAGATGCATATATATTCTACAGATAATCATGATATATCTAATTCTTGGAGGGATAATCAAGAAACACATGTATAAATACCAAGCTCAAGGGCAAAACGTGTACGCACGAAAAAACCCTAAGCAAAGAATCAATACAACAAACAACTCTTTTGCCATATTTGATCTTCAAGCTTAGTAAAAACGACCTTTAACCTTTTCTAAACATTCATCAACCTCCAGCTTCCATAGTGCTACAAAGAACAACAAAAATCACCCATAACAGTTGGCACTAGAAGGAGGGGAGCTTTCAAAAACCACTACGTGATGGTTGGAGATTATCATGAATCAAAAAACATCACACCAGCACGAGCAGAGCTCACCTACGAGGAGATGCGATCTTAACTAGAGACTTTGCAAAAGAGACTAGGGGAGATGGAGTAGCTTCAAAGGGATCATACTTCAACTGGAGCTGATGTAGCAGCTGCAGAGCTTTAGACCCTGATGCAGCAGATGGAGGCTCATGCCAAAATGCTCCAAGAGAACACGCAGCGCTTGCAGTAACTAGAGCTTAGAGAGGCATACTAGTCTCTGACGCTGAATCAAGCCACAAATCACAGGTTCAGGGTCAAGGTACCCTAGATGCCAACTCTGGAAACTCCTCCTACCAATAGCCTAGGAGAAAGAGGAAACCAAGCAGCAACGGGGACTCAGGAGGACAAAAACCTTGCTCAAGAGCACGAAAACCTGAGGGATACAGAAGAGCCGCAAGCCGCAGGCCTCGCCCCACTCTCTGACAAGGCCAGACGACTTGAGCAGATGTTCTCCAGCAAATTTGAGGCATTGAAGTTAGTGATCGAACGAATTCCGGGTTTTGCACCTCCTTTGAGGAAAAGTGCCCTAAGCTCTTATGCGGACACTCCCTCCTCAGAAGAGATCTCCCTCACCGACATGTCAAGGAAGTTCACCTTCCCATTCATCAAGTCGTACGATTGGACTTCTGACCCGGACAATCACATTGCGCAGTACAAGCAGAAGATGCTTACTGTGGCAATCCAAAAGAAGCACAAGGAAGCCGCCATGTGCAAGGGGTTTAGCTCTAGCCTGACAGGGGTCGCCTTGCAATGGTTCATATCGATTCCAACCGGAATCATAAGATCCTTTGCTCATCTGACTATATGTTTGTGGAGCAATTTGGTAGCAGCAGAGTGACTCTCAAGTCCTCTGATGACCTATACGAGATCAGACAGCATAAGGCAGAAGCACTCAGGAGCTACCTTCACCGCTTCAACAATCAGAAAGTCACCGTCCCAAACTGCAGCGTTGCCACCGCAATTTCTGCCTTCAAGAGAGGACTTCTGCCTGGTGAAGATCTATATAAGGAGCTCACCAAGTACCAATGCAGAACGATGGAAGACGTGCTCTCCCGGGCCCAGGCGCAGATCAAGTGGGAAGAAGATCTCCTTGCCAGGCACGAATCTCGGGTCATGAGGACCGAGAAGACGGCCAGGGATGACAAGCCCTACCAAAGACCTACCAGAGACGATGGACTGAAGGGAGCCAAAGGACACAAACCTTTGGGTAAGCCAGACGTCAACAGATTCCCTCCGGTACATACTTGGCCGGACGTATCCAACTTGTCAATATCAAGTGCGGAGCTGGTAGGAGTCCTGAAGGAGATGGGAGGCCACGTCAAATGGCCCCAGAAGATTAGGTCACCCGACAATCGACGGAATCCAAACAAATGGTGCGACTTCTACAATGACCACGGTCACATAACAGAGGATTGCAGCGTTGCCACCGCAATTTCTGCCTTCAAGAGAGGACTTCTGCCTGATGGAGATCTATATAAGGAGCTCACCAAGTACCAATGCAGAACGATGGAAAACGTGCTCTCACGGGCCGAGGCGCAGATCAAGTGGGAAGAAGATCTGCTTGCCAGGCAAGAATCTCGGGTCATGAGAACCGAGAAGACGGTCAGGGATTACAAGCCCTACCAAAGACCTACCAGAGACGATGGACAGAAGGG
>OVAN01016750.1:0-10404 GCA_900406275.1 Anastatica hierochuntica
AACCCCTAATATTATACGATGTGTCAAACCTCGACACTACAACTTTAATTGGAGTAAAGTACAAATGATTTCAGGACATTCCCAACATCAGATTCGTCTGTATTAGTCGCCAAGGTAGAAGAAACGAAACCCCTAAGTGCTAGATCTCATAATCCATAGTCATTGATGTCAATTTGGTCTGTGAAGAGCTTAGGTTTTGAAAATGAGAAGAACAAGAAGAAGAAGATTTTTGGGAAAAGTTTTTTCTTTTTTTTCGTTGATGTTGATTATATTTTTTCTCTTTTTTAATACTCTTTTATACCATTATTTTAACACAAAAAACTATTTTTAAAAGAAAACAAATGGCGTGTGTTATTATATTAACCCATTAAAGATTATGTTGTCTTTTAATAACAAATTACTGTTAGTCTAGTTTGACGTTTTATTTTATGCTAATATAGTAATATCATAACAAATTAATGTTAGTTTAAGTAATTTCTCAATAATAATTTACATCAATACCCGCACAAACGTGCGGATGTGTATACATAAATTATAATAGATTTATATTATTTTTATAAATGTTTATTCAAATTTTTTAATTTAATTTTTTAAAAAATAATTTATTTGTTACAAGTTTAAAAAATTGAATGAAACAAATGTATTTAAAGAAACCAAAATATATATATGCAGCTTGAGTAAAGTGAATCCTCTTGTTTCAGTCGAGTCACTCCGAGCAACGCCTTTTCTGCAGCTTCCTCTCTCCTAGCATATTGTTTCCTCCATGCAAACTTTTTGCATTTTTTCCATCAAAAAATTTGATTGTTGCACCAAAATATATAAGGGGTGCACCAAAACAATCAAATTTTTTTAGCTATTAGGGTTTAAAGTTTAGTGATTTGGTGCAACAATCAAACCCTAATCACTAAACCTTAAACCCTAAACCCTAATCACTAAACCATAATTCCATCACTAAACAATCAAATTTTTTATGGAAATTTTTGGTGCAACAATCAAATTTGGTGCACCAAAAAATTTGATTGTTGCACCAAAAATTTAATTTACATAAATGTAAATTAAACTTATTTAACTTAAAACCAAAATATATATATATGCAAAATATATATATGCAAAATGTAAATTAATCGAGCATCAAACCTACCTAAGAAATAAAATAATATTTTTCAATTAAACTTATTTGACACTAAAATTATATAAATTTAAAAATAACTTTTTATACAAGAGTTTTTTATAATGTACAATTAGATATAGAATATAAAAATTCAAAATCATCTCACATCGTTTTTTAAATGAAATTTCTTTTTACAAAGAAAAGGATATAAGTTTACAAAAATTAAAATTTGTCATGTAAAATGATGAAATCGACTTGCTATTTTGGTTACAATAAACTGTATACGGTCGATTATATGGGGTCAAGTGGTCTGACCAAAAAAAAAAGACTTGCTATTTTGGTTACAATAAACTGTACACGGTCGATCATATGGGGTCAAGTGGCGTATTTGATATTTTCTACAATAATGAAATAAAAATTGATGTTTTGTTTTCTAGTAATCGAGTTATTGATGTTGATGTCACGATCTATGGTTTCAAAGTTTCTATATCGCTTGTATATGGGGATCCGGTAGCTACGAATCAGTGTAAAGTATGGAACCAATTAATCGAAATAGTATACCAAAAAGTAAAATCTTGGTTGATGATAGGTGATTTAAATGAAATAACATAAGAAGAAGGGGGGGGAATGAGATATGCGACCTCTTTTCTCCCTTTTAACCACATATTAAGTCATTGTGGCATGACAGTATTTCCGTGTACCGGAGACCATCTTCCATGGAAAGGAATGCACAATAAAAAAAATGTATGATGTAAATTGGATAGTGCAGTCGGCAATTCAGACAGGCATAATGTGTTTGGATACTCGAAGGTGGAATATTTAGCGAGGATCATATCAGACATCGGCCCATACTGTAAACCTTTAATTATAAAGCAGGAAAATTCTCTAAGAATTTTGATTTGAGAAATAATGGATCATGAAAAAGGGATATGCAGAGGTGAAAGAGAGTGGTTGGCAACGCACTAGGAATTTTAGGGAGCCAGTTTTGTGGATAAAATATATAATTATACAAATTCAATCTCCTAGTGGAGAAAGAATAATATCCTATCGGGTAAGGAAAATATTGTCGCGCTGAAGATTATATTAGAAGAAGCTCAAAATTATGACTCGATGCCTCAGGATGCTATCATAGAAATTCAAAGAAAGTTTCAAGAAGCATACCAAGAGGAGAAAATTTATTGGAAATAAAAAAGCAGGAACCTATGGTTAAAAGTGCGAAATAGGAAAACAAAATTTTTCCATGCCTCAACCTAGAAAAGGTGGACACGAAATAGAGTCTCGAGACTTTTTAATATACAAGTATCCTGGGAGGAGTCATCGGAAGGATTGCAAAATATAGTGATTGAGTATTTCAATTACTTATTCAAAACAACGGTGACATGCGACTTTACACATATCCTTGAGAATGTTGGCCATGGTATCACGGACAACATGAACCAAGTATTAACCAGGGACATTACAGAATTGGAAGTAAGGGTTGCACTATTTGCTATGCATCCTGAAAAGGCATATGGGCTTGATAGAATGACGACTTTTTTTTTAGCGTTATTGGGGATCTTAAAGGAAGATATGGTCAAGTTGGTTTGTTTTAAGTTAGGTAGGTTTGATGCTCGATTGAATATGACAAACATTTTTTAATCCAAAAAAACGGACAAGCCTAAGAGAATGCACACGGATCATTTCAAAAATATTGTGTCTTAGGCTGAAAAAACTCCTACCACGCGTCATCTCAGAGACACGGTCGACCTTTGTGTCTGGAAGTTTGAACACGGATACCATATTAATTGCACAAGAAATTTTTCACAGCCTTCATACCAATTGGAAGTGTCAATATGAATTTTTGGCTATTAAAACGGATATGAACAAATCATATGACCATATTGAATGGTCTTTCTTGGAAGCAGTATTGCAAAAACTGGAGTTTGATCTGGTATGGGTCTCTTGGTTAATGTAGTGTGTTCGTTCGGTGTCCTACAAAGTCTAATTTAACGGTCTTCCGACGGGATCATTATCCCCTAGAGAGGATTAAGACAAGGTGATCCTTTATCACCATATCTTTTTCTTATTTTCACGGAAGTCCTTATCGTATATATAATACGTAAGGAAATGGACAATGTTTTTACGGGAGTCAGGATAGCGCAACATAGCCCAAAAATATCTCATTTACTCTTCGCCGATGACCACATATTTTTGTGCAAGGCAGAGGTAATGGAATGTCTAGCCAATTTGGATTTCTTAAAAAATTACGGGGATGCCTCTGGCCAAGTAATAAATTTTGATAAGTCCTCAGTTATGTTTGGAAAAAATGTCCCGGAACAAACTAGAGCTATGATGAAGGCTCAATCAGGCATCACAAAATAAGGCGGGATGGGAACTTACCTAGAAATCCTCGAAAGCTTAGGAGGCGCAAAGAGTCAGATCCCTAACTATACTCGAGAACGATTAGGAGATGGAATAAATGGATGGTCATTCAAATTTCTATCAAAAGAGGGTAAGGAGATTTTGATTAAGTAAGTTGCTTTTGCACTACCCAATTACGTCATGTCATGCTTCAAAATTTCCTAAGTGTTAATTAGGGGTGAGCAAAATATCAGAACCCAAGAACCGAACCGAACTCGACCCGAAAAATGGTACCAAACCCGATTCAAAACCGATAAAATATCCGAATGGATCCTAAACTTCAATATTCAAAGAACCAAACCGAAATATTTTGGTACCCGAAAATATCTGAACTACAATAATAAACTTAAATACATTAATTATTAAGATTTAATATCCAAATAAATCCAAAAAATCGAAAATAATATATGAATTATCCTAAAATTCCAAAAAATACATAAAATATCTAAAAATAGTAATAAATACCGAAAATACTCAGAAAACCTATTGATTTTACATCAAAAATACTCAAACCAAAACAAATTTCATGTTAATTGCAAGTATTTGGTCATGCATTGTTTAAATTTATATGTTTATATTATTTTATTTTTGGAATTTTGAGGCTTTTAAGATATTTTTGGATTTTTTAAATTTTTTTACATTATTTAAATGGGTAAACGAACCCGAACCGAACACGCAAGGACCCGAACCGAACTCAAACCGGAAAATAGAAATATCTGAATGGGTCATGAACCTCTAGACCCTAAAACCCGAAACCTGAACCGAACGGGTACTCGAACGCTCACCCGTACTGTTAACCTTGAAGTTAACTAGCGCGATTTCTAATTTTTGGTGGAACTCCAATGAATGTAACTACAGTCTCCATTGGGTTGCATGGGAAAAATTATGTATCCCAAAAGAGGAAGGATGTTTAGGTTTTAAATCTTTTGAAGATTTTAATACGGTTATGCTGGGAAAACAGTTATGGAGGCTAATCCAATATTCAAGATCTTTGGTTACTCGGGTATTACGGGGCATATATTTAAGAAAGGTCCACCCCTTAAATGCAAAAAAATCTGACTCACCCTCCTTCGCATGGAAGAGTATCTTCTTTTCCCAAGCTCTGCTAAAGCAAGGGGTTAGGATAAGGATAGGGTCCAGAATAAAGATACCAGTATGGCATGACCTATGAATCCCGAATATAACACCACAACCGGAGAGAGGTCGAGATAGTGTTTAACATCCTAGGTTAGAAGTTCAATATTTGATAAAACCAATAACGAGGGATCAGCATTTGTCAATCTTATAGGAATTCATGGATCTAGAAGACACAAAATTGATAAGGGGAATCAAACCAATCTGAATTACTGTTTATGTTTATGATGGTTTGATATGGCATTATCCAAATTTTGATTGTAATATGTAAAACCCAATGAAATTTCCACTAAACAAAAAAAATATTGAAATCATATTTAGCATTTATCTTACGTATCTATAAAATAATTGTTAATTATAATTAGCAAAATCATATATAATATAGAAGTTTCAAAAAATTATTGTCTTATTATGTTACTAATTTTAACTAGTTTTACACTAGTTATTATCTTATCATATATTTGAGACCTTTAATGAAATTTAATATTATATAAAACATATATAACTTTTCACATAAATAACTATGGAATATTACTTAAATGCTACCAATTTTGAATAAAAGTTACAAAAGTGCCATCAAGTTTTGGAATCTACATAACTGCTGTAATTCGAAATGGCAAATTACATTTTTAGCGTTATTTTAAATTAAAAGGCAGTCAATGTTTCTAGTAAGGTTCCAACCATGGTGAACAAAAAATGTTAAAGAGGCTCTGCCATTGTGCTGAGGGCTGATGTTATTAGGTTAATTAATCTTTACTATATAAAATCGATATAAATCTTGATTTTTTTCTATGGGTCGGTAATCGGATATCATTTGGTTCGGGTTTTGGGTTTTTAGGGTTAGAGTTTTAGGTTTCATTCGAGTATTTATTAATTTCGGCTAAGGTTGATTTCAGATCTTTTCGGATTCGGTTCAGATTCGGATACCCGATTAAATTATGTAAAAAAATGAAAAAAATTCAAATGCACCAAAAAGTTACAAAAGTCCAAAAAAATATCCAACATATAAATTTGAAAAACATATTTCCCAATACCTAAAATTAACATGAAAATAAGTTTGGTTAGAGTTTTTGAGTTAAGAAACAGTATGTATTTTGAGCTATTTTTATATGTTTATAATTTTTGGTCGGGTATTTCGGATAACTTGAAGTAATTTACGATATTTTTTAGATATTAAATCTAAAATAACTAATATATTTAAATATATAATTATACTTTGAAAATTTTCAGATACCCAAAATATTTTAGTCCGGGTCGGATTCGGTTCCAATTTTTGGGGTACTGAAGTTTATGATCCGTTCAGGTATTTCATTCGGTACCTTTTTCGGGTAGGTTCAGTTCGAATTTTCGGGTTCGGTTTTTTTTGTCGACCTCTAATTTTTCTTAAACTTTAAGATTTATTGTTTAGTGTTTGGGAATTAGGGTTTATGTTCAAGGTTTAGTGTTTAGGAAATAGGGTTTACGTTTAGAGTTTAATTTAGTTTTGGTGTTTAAGATTTAGGGTTTTGAATTCCTAGTGTTAAGTTTTAGGGTTTATGTTTATCGTTTAGGGTTTTGGCTATGGTGTTTAAGATTAAGGATTTATTTTTAGTGCTTAAGTTTACGGTTTTGGCTTTAGAGTTTAGTGTTTAGGGTTAGAATTTTAGGATTTAGGGTTTATTTATGTGTTTGGTGGTTATGTTTACGATTTTGAGTTTAGGGTTTAGCATTTAGGAATGTTTATATTTAGGGTTTAGGGTGTATCTAATTTTTTATTTATGGTTTGGAATTTCGATTTAATATTACTTTTTGTGTTTGGTAGTTACGGTTTAGAGTTGAGTTTTTAGTGGTCATTGTTTTTTGTTTACCGTTTAGTGTTTAATGCTTAGGGCTCGGTGTTTATAGTTTAGGATTTATTTTTGATTGATGGTTTGTGTTTAGGATTTTTGATTTTAGGGTTTCGAGATGTTTACATTTTAAGGTTTAGGAGTTAGCGTTTATTTTTAGACTAGATGGTTCTCTGCGCCAAGCGCGGATAAATTATCGTCAAAATGTTAGTAATTTATTTGATTTTGTATAACTAATGATTTCATTTTAATCAGGATATAATTAATAATTATGACTTAAACAAAATTTAGTAACGTTTTTCTTGATATACATCATTATTCTGTATAGTTTTCATGGTAGTAATTTATTGGTAATGAGTATACATGAATGTTAAAATATACAGATTCATTATAAAGTGTATTTTAAAACTTGAAATGTTTTGTAAATTATAAAGAAAATTTTGGATCCTTCAAACTAAATATTTTTATAATATAATTTAGTACAAAAGTATCTTTATGGATCATTTAAATATAATTTGAAAAAAAAATTTGAAATTATATGTGGCATATGATATGCATCAAATAGAAATCATGTCACAATTTTTTAGATAAAATTTTTTTATAATGATGACAAAAGGTGAACTAAATCCTCAATTAATGTATAGATTAAATGTACTGACGTGATTTCATGGTATACATAATTATTCTCTATAATTTTTATTGGTTGAAAATTAATTTTATTAAGATATGTGTCAAGTTATTTCACCATTATATCTAGAGGATTATTAAATGGAATATTAAAAATATAATTATGTTTATAACCAATCAAATTTCATAAAATTTCATAAAAGTGTTATGACATATTTTTTTTTGTTGAAACTCATCATGCTTAAGATATGTGACAAACTCACTTCATAATTAATTTTATTATATTTTATTTAATTATTTGACAATAATTATATTTTATTCAACTATTTATTATATTATTAGTTATAGTACTATAAAGTTTTTTTATTAAATACGTATATGACACATTTTTGAGATCTAACTAATAAATTTTTTTGGCAAAAACTAATTTTATTCAAAAAATTTATGTTGTCATGTCAAATTTTCTTAGTTGCAAACAAATTAATTTAAAACCCATCAAATTATCTTAAGTTTTCATGTCATAATTTTTTGTTAAAAACAATTGTGGTGATGACATGTGGCAAACTTACTTCTTAATTAATGTATAGGGGATTTTAGAGATTAGGGTTTAACGTTGGGGATTTTTATTCTTGTTTATTCTTGTTTATAGTTTAGGGGTTTAGATTTTGAAGGTTTATGATTTAGGATGTACATTTTAGGGTTGAGTGTTCATGTTTAGGGTTTATGGCTTACATTTATGTTTAGGGTTTACTTTTATGTTTAGTAATTAGGGTTTATGATTTGTGTGTGTTTCTCGTTAGGGTTTATTTTTATGGGTTTAGGGTAGGGTAGGACAAAAAACCTAAATCGAGAAACTAAACTGAAATCAAAGCGAAAAAAAATATTCCGTTCAGTTCCGAATACCATGAAATCCTGAATGGATATCAAAATTCACATCGAAAAAAAGTAACCGACCCGCGGTTATTTCGGTTAACCAAAAAACTAAAATACAAATATATCTACATATAATATTATACAAATATATAAATATTCATACTAAATATCCAAAAATATTTGTATCACCTGAAAAGTATCTGAATTACCCGAATTGAAACACCCGATAAATATCCAAAATATCTGAAATACCCAAAAAAATATCCAAAACACCTGAAAAAATAATCGATACTCGAAAAATATTAGAAAATACCTGAAATACCCCAAATATCCAAAATTTTCGGTTATTTTTAAATATCTATTTAACTAGGCCTGGGCGTTCGGTTACTCGTTCAGTTTCGGTTCGGTTCTTTCGGTTCTCGGTTCTTTCGGTTCCCCAATAATTGGAACCATTCGGTTTCTAAAGTATTTCGGTTCGGTTCCGGTTCGGTTCCGGTTCGGTTTCGTTTGAATTAAGTAACAATTCGAGTATTAATGTTCGGGTATTTTTGGGTATTTTTGGATATTTTCGGGTATCTTCGGGTA
The DNA here is from genome assembly GCA_900406275.1 of Anastatica hierochuntica. Classification (NCBI taxonomy): domain Eukaryota; kingdom Viridiplantae; phylum Streptophyta; class Magnoliopsida; order Brassicales; family Brassicaceae; genus Anastatica; species Anastatica hierochuntica. The sequence continues at coordinate 8,557 of OVAN01016750.1, forward strand.
TTTTCGGGTATTTTCGGATATATTTTCGGGTATTTCAAATATTTTCTGGTATTTTTAGATATTTTCGGTTATTTCGGTTACCCGTACGGTTCCGCTTCGGTTCCGGTTTTTTCGGTTCTCAAAAATTGGAACCATTCAGTTATTTTTCAACTACGGTTCGGTTCCAGTTCGGTTATTTTTCGGTTTTTTCGGTTCGGTTATTCGGTTCCAGTTATTTTTCCCAGGCCTATATTTAACCAACCGAACCCAACCAAACCGACGGCTAACAAAACCAAAATTCTTCGGTTACTAAAGACTCCTAACCGAACTAACCGAACCGAGTAACCATGTGCCTTCCCCTAGTTTAGGGTTTATGTTTATCTTTTACGGTGTAAGTTTAGGATTTAGGGGTTAGTTTGAATGATTTATTTTAGGGTTCAAGGTTTTGTTTTAGTGTTTAGAGTTTAGAGTAGAGTATTTTGAATTTTGGTGTAGGGTTTATTGTTTTTGTTTGGGGTACACAATGTACAATTTAGGATAATATTTAGGGTTTAGGTTAAGTGTCTACGGTTTAGAGTTTATGATTTTTTTTAAGTATTAAGATTTATGTTTCAGGGTTTATATTTTAGGATTTGGGGTCTAGTGTTTATGATTTACGATTTTGAATTATGGGTATATTTTTAGTGTATGATAGATACGGTATAAGGTTTTGTGTTATTGGCTAAGGTTTGTGATTCTGACTTAGGGTTTTAACTTAAATTTTAGATTTTGAGGTACATCCATAACAAAAAAAAAATTGCACACTTAAGAAAAAAGATCAAGTATTAAAAAAGAATAATATGACACTAAATCTTAAAACTTTAATATTATATGTGAACAGTAATGCTTATATTCTAAATTCTAGGAAACAGTTGTATTGATATTGCATCCTTTAATCTTTTGTGCAGTCTTTATAGTAGAGTGGTAAGCTCATTTGCATTTTTGCTGCGCACCCAGGTTCGAACCTGCTAGAAGGGCTTTGTTCTTTTAAAATAACAATAAGGGTATAAGAGTAATTTCAATTTACATATTATGGCAATTTTGAAAATTTGATTTTTCAAGGGCTTTTATGAAATCTCTAATAGCAACTATGACATTTTATGCAATTAACCCTACATAAATATAGGGAGACTTACAAAAATACACCTTTATATTGTCTGTTTTTTAAAAATACCCCTGTTTGAAAAAATTTTATTTTTACACCTCCCTTTTTAATGAAAAAGACCATTATACCCCTAGACTAAAAGAAACCCTAAACGTTAAACCCTAAACCCTAAACCCTAATTCCTAAACTTTAAACCCTAATAGCTAAACCCTAAACCCTAATCACTAAACCTTAAACCCTAAACCCTATTTGTGCAAATAGGAGGTGTATATTTGAGAACCATTAAAAGACAGGTGTAAATGTAAAATTTCTTTTCCTTTTAAGTGTATTTTTGTAAATTAATCAAAAATATATACACCAAAATTTGGTTATTTTATTAATTATGGCCTCTTATATATTATTTGCTAAGTGAATATGGCCAAGACTCATAATTAGAGTGGTTAAATACAAAATTGTGTTACTGAATTAATTAAGCAATTTGCCAAATTAATAAAGAAACTTTAATTAAAAACCAAATTAATAAATTCAAAAAAACCAAATTTATGTTATTAATTAATGAAAAACCAAATTTAATACTTTAAAAATAAATGGAAAATGATTTTCTATTTTAGATAAATTAATTTAATTAAAAACCAAATTTAAGTATTTTATATTTAAAAAATAAATCAAATTTGTTTATGATTAATTTACAGAAATACACTTAAAAGGAAAAGAAATTTTACATT
>OVAN01016752.1:0-10403 GCA_900406275.1 Anastatica hierochuntica
CATTATCGCGGTTTGGGCCCTTTCGGGCCGTTTCGCGGCTAAGTGATTTTGCTGATTCCTTTCGGAGAAACCATTTCTCGTAAGACCAAACGGTAATAGTTTCGTGGAACGATAAAATTAATCTTATAGTTTAGACTCTTCCGGTGTTTAAGTTAACCGTCATCGTTTTACACGATCGATACGAAGTCCACGAAAAGCACGAATCCTTACGACTATCGTCACGACGGTTTGACGGAAACTCCAATCAAGATGAAACGAGAGACGATCAAGTGACGATTCGAAGGAAATGATGACCGGAAAGGACGTGGTTCAGCCAACGGATAACGGCTGAACGTTTTCCGCGTCCTAGCGCCATCTGGCGCCAAGACCGAGCCCTGGTCTTGGCGTCAAGATAGGCTTTCTGTCTTGGCGCCAAGACAGACCTCTGTTCTTGGTTTCACTCGACGTCTAGATCGACCTCTAGTTCAGTCGTCAATCGGTTCCAAGACTCGTTCTTAGGTCTGGCGTCAACGGCGTTTAGATAGTTCCCCGGAACGACGCGGTTCTCCGATGCTTTCGGTGGTTTTGTATCACTGCGAAGGATGTATCGTGTGGCCTTGTGAGAGTTGTCCGAAAGTCATTGTTGCTAACTTTAGCATTCGAATGCCTTAGTTTCTCGCGGACGGATAGACTTCTTTGAAATATCGTCTAGACGCTAATTGGCTTGCGGTCTAGGCGACGGTAAGTCTAGATGATGACAAGTCTAGACGACGACGAATCTAGTCGACGATAAGTCTAGACGACGACGAGTCCAGACGTTGGTCGTGTTTCCGAGTAAGTTTGATTAAAGATGCGATCTTGGACGTTAATTTCGAGAGGATTGTTTTTGACCCCAACAGAGAAGATGCATAATTGATGCAGAGAATGAGAGATGATGCAGAGAAGAAGAAGATGCAGAGAATAAAACTAAAGAGACAACAAGATTTAACGAGTTCGGATCCTCAACATAAGAAACCTACATCTCACCGGAGGAGACGTCCGTAATCCCCTAAGAACAACTGAGGGTTACAGCTTTGTTATTCACCCTTACAAAAATTAAAGAACACTCTCAGCCCTTGTCTCCCCTCTCTCTCTGCTACTTGGTGCTCTCTCACACACATACTTAGAAACTATGTGTCTTCTCATTTAGCAGTCAAACATACGAGAAACCTAAGCAATAAAGTAACGTATGTCTTAACTTGAGTTAACTCCCTTAGTTCTTTTTGTCTCTTGTGTAATTAATGCTTAGGAGAAAAACCAGGAACTTGCAAGCATGATTTCTTTGTCTCTTCTTAGACATGCTTTTGCAATAATACGAACTTGTACATAAGAGAGAGGTAAAAGGCATCATGTGACTTAAGTGGCTTGAGTTTATCCTCTTTTTACAATCAGGAAGTTCAGAGCCTGTGGACTCCTCATACCCCAAGGCGGGAGCTGACCTTCTTTGAAACCTTCTTTCTTAGTCGGAGTATTATGCTTTTCCTTTTCCAATTGAAAACTCTCTTCCACCGTAAGAGTATTCTTTGTTTCAACACAAACTGAAACTCCTCATTTTGATTATGAACAACCCTTGGATTCAAACTAACTCCACAACACATTTACACTCTTCGTGTCTTTGGCTTTACCTATGCTTCTATTTCGTTTATTTCAACTCGAATTTGATACTACTTTAGTTTCAAATTTTATGAGCTTACATTTTCTGTTGTTGGGCAATATCTTCAAACATCACTTATTTTATTTTTAACACTATAGATCGTTGATTAATGATCTGAGACCAATCAAGTCTCACGTACATAAAGAGATCGTAAGTAGTCATAAACAGGCTTATCTTCGTATTCATCCTATTTTCCTCATACCTTGCTAACGATTGTAATATTGAATGTGAAACAACAGACAGAAATATTTTGGGTCACTCAAAATTTTTTGTAACATCCTTGACCCATTAGGTTCGTTAAGGGATGATCTAGGGTTTCCCGAGTCTCATTCTCCCTATAAAAAGGACTCTCTAAAGCCCCAGAAAACACACCAAGAGAAGCAATGCGAAACGCTGTCGAATTTTTAAGTCGAGCCTGTAAACCCTAGTCGTCGCATCTTTGAGACTCGAATCGAGCCTCCGCCGCCTCCTGCTCCACGCCGCATCACCGATCCTCCGCCGCTGAGCCTGTCTGTAATGTCGTCGCCGTCCAAGAGCCTCCGCGAGTCATCGCCGTCGCTCGAGCCTACTGCATTAGATCCCGTGCATAGATCCACATTTTCTTCCTCGATCCGAGAGCCCTGAGCACCATCTTTGTCCTCCGAGCCTCGATCACTGTCGCAGCTCTTTCCCGAGGCATCTTCGACGCCCATCATGCCACCTCCGACGTTTGTAGCCCTCAATCGAGCAAAACAACCAATCCCCAAGCGGAACCGAGCGTCGACGTCGTCTTCAAATCTCGATCGTCGCCTTCCGCCGCAAACCCGAGAGCCGGATCCAATTATCGAGCCTCCACGCCATTGTTCTTCCTGAACTATGATCCCAAGACACCCGTTTCGAAAGTCCGAGGCTCTTCCTCTCCGATTTATTCGCCGCTAAGCTTTTCCAAGAGGTAGTCCCGCGTTTCCAAGCTTTCCGTGGTTTCCGTTTTTGTTGTGTTCCCATAAGGTTTCGTGTTGAGGGATAAAGGTTTCCACTTATAGAAACTTTCTATTTTTGGCAAGTTCCCAATTTAGAAGTTTTTTATTTTTGGAAAAATTCCTTTTTGGAAAGTAACTATTTTGGGAAAGTTTCTTGATTTAGTAATTTCCATTTTTGGAACTTTCCCTTATGGCAGAGTTCCATAAAAGGAAAGTTTCCCTTATAGATCATCCGAGTCACAATTCATCTGCATCTCCAGGCTAAGGTGAGGAGCTGAACCCGTAACTATTCCCCCGTTAGAAATGGTTTAGGACTCTTTTCTGGTAGTATAGGTTTAACGCATCTTGATTATTCTCCTATTTGTGTGTCAAGTCAGTCCTATGTGATGATTGAGCTTGAGTAGGTCTAGGAGTGCCTATTGTTATAAGATGTTTTGTTTGAGATTGATCGATTGTTAGAGGATGATGATTTTCATCCCTGAAGAGGAAAGAAATCCTTGGGGACCATACATACTGGTTAAATGCAAGTGAAGGAAGCCCGATCAATGTAGTGGTGTGCGCTAGGTTAGTAGCAGTAGTCGGGGGCTTTGCGTAGGGTATTTTTGATGGATGTCATGCTCTATGTGTGGTGCAATAGGTATCGTGTTTGGTGTTAAATGTATGCTATCTTAGTTAGTTTTCTAAGTCTATTCTGCGGTGTTGCGTGTTTAGCAACCCACCCTTCTCGCTGAGTGATTCTACTGTCACTCACCCCTCTCTCCCCTGTCCCTCCCCTCTTTTGTCTTACAGGTGAGTATGACGCGTAACTGAGAAGATGAAGGCTGGTTAGATGTTGTTTTTCGAGGTTCCGGGTTATATTGTTAATAAAGTTTTCGGTTGGATTTAGACTTGGATAATTGTATTGTTTTTGCTAAGCCTTTCCTTGAATAAAATTTTGATTTACTTTTAGTTAATTAAGGATATCGGTTTTGATGATTAAATTCCCGTTGGTTTTGGAGACTATGTCTCGTTCGATTTTGAGGATTAAGTTCTCATAGATGATCTGTGTGGGGGGTGTGGAGACGTAGTAGTTGGGCAGAAAGCACGCGCGGGACCATGACGAGGGATAACCGGGTGCTGGAGGATTGTGTAGATAACATGCTCAAGAACCCTAATGAGGGAGAAATGGGTGTTACAAAGTGGTATCAGAGCTTATGATTTGCCAAACCGGTTCTAACCCGGGAGGCAGTAGAATATGAATTAGATTTCTAATCGGTTTTCAATGGTTTTCAAAATAGGAATTGGATTTCTAATCGGTTTTCAATGGTTTTCAAAATGTTTTCGAGGAAGGGAAATTTTTGAAAAGAAAAAAGAACACCAATCCAGCAAAAGTCGATCGTATTCGTTATAGCTAAGTCTTCTTATTTCTTCGGTCTGGAGCGAGTCTAATCAAGGGTTTTCTTTTTCATATGGCTAACACCAGAAGACAAAATGAAAACCAACCTCGAGTTGCTCCTACTGTTGTCGTCGCTGCTGTCGTCGCTGAGAATGTTGTTGCCGCCAATGTTGAGCGATCTCAGGAAAGTGTCAGAGAAAGTGCTGCCAAAGGTGGGCAAGAAGTGAATAATGAGTTCAAAACGTCTCTGAGAACTGTCGGGTCGACTACTCAGTGAGCTACTCAAGGTACCATAGCAGAAGCTGCTAGGCTAGCTGCCGCCAATGCTGCCCTAGAAGAAGATTTGACAAGGTACCAAGCCAATCAATGACAAGCTCAAAGTTAGAGGATTGTTGCTAGAGAAGTACCTCGCCGAGCTGCAGATCTTCCACCTCCACTGCCCCCCGCCGTCGGCCAGAGTGTCTCAGTTTGTCCCGCTACCTTTTCCAAACTGTTATCGTGATGGACCGTCTTATTGGGATCTGATCAGGTAGCTGATGGGGACAAAGATGTTTGAAGGAAAGTCTGATCCTATCATCGCAGACGACTGTAAGAGGAAGCTGGAGCAGAATCTCGACCATCTCCCTTTTCTGGAGGAGTACTGCCGGGCTCTTGCAATGCAATATCTGAAAGGAGAAGACCTAGTTTTTAGGGAAGGCATGGTAGCCAAGACCCATGGGGGTATGAGCTTACATGGGAAGACTTCAAGACTTAGTTCACCAGGAAATATTTTTCCCATGAGGCAATGGACAACATGGAGAATCAGTTTCTAACTATCCAGCAAGGCAAGTTGACCATCCGTTAGTATGAGGAAGAGTTCACTCGCCTTCGCAGATTTGTTGGTCGATACCTAGAAGAGGAGGAGCTTATCAAAAGATTCATGAATGGGTTGAACTTCGAGATCAGGAGTCGCAGCAAGATGAAGGACTATTTGTACCTGGATGAGTTGGTGGAGAAAGCAGCAGATCAGGAGAAAGGGCTGAAGGAGGAGCGAGAAAAGAACACACCGATCCCGGCCAGAGCTAACACTGCACCTGACAGCCATAAGAGGGACTTTGATAGCACTTTAGGCCAGGCGAACGCGCAATCGAACCTTTGAGCCTGATGCTTCAACTACAACCGTGTGGGCCATAAGCACGCTTAATGCCTTGAGAGGCCAAGAGAAGGAGTGAATCCACCCATAACGAATCTGCCTAGAGCAAACCCACCATTGGGTAATCCGCCAGGAGCATTTCCGCCAAGAGCCAACCCATTTGAGCCCATGAGGTTTTTTTGTTGTGGAAGAGAAGGTCATATGGTGAGAGAGTTTCTAGAACTAGCGAATATGCCTCTGTTACTACCGTAACAGCCTCGCCAGAAAGCTTCAGCTCCTTGTGTTTTTGTCGTAGAAGTAGTAGAGGAAGAGGCCCTTGAGGCCGTCGTCAACGAAACAGAAGGCTACGAAAGATTCGCGAAATGATAAGACCAATCATAGAGTTAAGATAGTATTAGTGTTCGAGTTAACCGTTATCGTTTTATACGATCGATACAGAGTTTTTACGAAAAAAACAAGTCTTTATGATTATTATCGCGACTAGACCTTGCTAGTGTTTCCGAAGCGGTGCGATTGTCCGAAGTTTATGATGATTCTTTATCGCCCCGAAACTTGTATCTCAAGATCTTTCGGGAGTTATTCGAAAGTCTTGGGTGTTGATTTCGATGTTACCGTTTTTGACCTCAACAAGTTTTCGGATACAAACAAAAAAATAGTGAAGAGAATTAGTCATAAAGATTCTTAACAACTAACACGGAAAACCTTCCATACCATATAGTCCTTTCATGTGATATATTCAAACCCTCCTAAGCGCTAAATACTTCAACACTCTTCATTCTTTTCAGCTGAAATCAAAGCAGTTCGGGCAACTAAATAGACTCTAAATAACGTCATAACCAAGTCGACGTCATGCAAGAGCATACGAGAATTTATATCACATAATCTAGATATGAATGAATTGTTTCTTATTAACTCAATTGTACAAAACATATATAGTGACTCACGATACTCTCTTGTGGTAAGAGTATGAGAAATATATCCAAGACATAATATGAATGAGCAACTACAGATATCACAATATATACTTTCCTATGTGTATCTTTTCCTTAATACGCTTCCGCAAGACGGAGGTACTTGCGTAACTCCAATCTTGGAGATTAACGTTTGAAATTGTTGGCGAGGAAGAGCTTTAGTTAAGGCATCAGCGAGTTGGTCTTTGGTCGATACATGTGCGACGTGTAGAATTTTGACCTAGATTTGATTACGTATAAAATGGTAGTCCAAGGCAATGTGCTTCATTCTCGAGTGAAACATAAGATTAGAGCATAAATATGTTGCTCCAACATTGTCGCAATACTCAACTGGTGGTGTTTTGACATGAATTCCAAGCTCACTAAGGAGTGAATAGAGCCACCATAGTTCAATAGCGGTATTGGCGACCGCCCGATATTCAGCTTCGGTAGAAGATCGCGCCATGCCATTCTGCTTTTTAGCGGACAAGGAAATCAGATTGCAACCAAGGTAGATGGTATACGAGTTCGTTGGACGAAGTTGTCGGAGGCGCCAACCTAATCCACATCGGAGAATTCGTGAAGAGTAAGTGGTGTGCCTCTCTTCATGTATATGTTTGTGTCAAGGTGCTAGATAAGTAGCGAATAACTCTTTTTGTGGCCATCCAAGATTTTTCATGGGTCGCTGCATGTATTGCGATAGTCGATTGAAAGCAAAGGCAATGTCGGGTCGGGTGAATGATAAGTACTGTAGACTGCCGACGATGGAACGATATTCACTTGGATCTGGTAACACGTCACCACTATTCAACGTGAGCTTCAGACTCGTCGGCAAGGGTGTCTTCACTTTTTTGGCATCAATCATATTAGTCTTAGCCAACAAATCCAGGATATACTTTCTCTGAATTAAGTGTAATCCGTGTGGCGTTCGGGATGTTTCAATACCGAGGAAGTAATGGAGATCTGTTGGGTCTTTGATGGAGAATCTAGTTGCTAGAGATTGAAGTACAATGTTGATTTATTGAGAGTTGCTGCCAGTAACTAGGATACCGTCGGCGTAAACCAAGATGTATGTGTAATGATTGCCACATCGATGGATGAATAAGGAAGTTTCAGCCATGGAATTCTGAAAACCGATGGTGAGGAGATGTTGACGGAGAGCCATGTACCAAGCTCGTGGCGCTTGCTTAAGGTCGTAGATGGGGCGCCGTAATCTGCAGACATGTGTTGGTCGATCGAGATCAACAAAACCCGGTGGTTGTGTCATATAAACTTCTTCGGTGAGTTCTCCTTGGAGAAATGCGTTATTGACGTCTAGTTTCTTGATTGGCCAGGGTTTTTTGATGGCAACATCAAAGACCAGTCGGATAGTGGTAGTTTGATCATGAGGCTGAAAGTCTCACTATAATCAATTACATATTGTTGATGAAATCCACATGCGACAAGGCGCACTTTGTATCACTCGAGAGTTCCATTAGCATGGTATTTGATTGTGAATATCCACATGCAAGTGACCAAATTTTTTGCAAACTCCAGAGGAACTAGATCCCACGAATGTTGTTTTATTTGAGCATTGAATTCGATAGACATTGCAACTCGCCAAAATTCATTTTGAAGAGCCTAAGTAATTGTTTTAAGTTTGGAGTGGGTGTGTCGATTGAGAGAGGCAGTGAGAGATATTTTGCTTTTAGGTTTGGTAATTTTGGTTTTGACTCTTGTGGTCATAGGATGAAGGTTCTGGGGTATTTCAGTGGCTGGAGAATTCGAGTGAAATGGTAAGGAGGAAGATGATGGTTGATTTGTGGGATTTGGTTCATTATGGGCCAGAGAAGTAAGTGTTGGATTTGAGGGCATGTTTGGTTTAAATGGAGTTGGGTATTTTTTTCTAGTGGATATTTGTGAGGGTTGGGAAGAAGATGGATTTTGCTGGGTCGTGGGGCTCGACTCATTTTGGTCATGAGCAGTGGGCTCTGAGTTGTGAGATGAAGAAGAATTAGAAGAAGAAGAAGAGGTCGATACCTGATTTTTTGGCGAGACGGCAGAGCAGTTTGTGGAGACGGCGGCTTGTGAGGATCCAAGTTCAGCGGTTCTTGAGGTGGTGAAGCGGAGGCGCGCAGTGGTAGAGGCTCGACAAATGATGAAGACGCAAACCTAATTTTCTCCTCTATAATTAGCGGCGATGGTCTTGGAGAGATTTGAAAGGGGAAAGTACTTTCGTCAAATTGTACATGACATGAAGTATATACCCGATCAATAACTGCGTCTAGACAACAATATGCGCTTTGGGAGGTAGAATATCCAAGGAAGACACACCGGCAAGATCGATCATCAAGCTTGTGGTTCATGTAAGGGCAAAGCCACGGAAATCAAAAACAACCAAAGATGTCGTGTCTATTGTAGTTTGGAGGAGTACCGAATAGCTTTTGAAACGGTGAATCATTGTTCAGAACTGGTGTAGGAAGACAATTAATCAGATAAATGGCAGCGGCGAATGCATAAGGCTAGTAACGTTTAGGAACAGAAGCTTGAGACAGTAGCGTTAAGCTCGTTTCGACCACGTGACGATGTTTGCGCTCAGACAAGTCATTGTGTTCGGGTGTATGAGAAGGTGATGTCAAGTGGGAGATGTTGCAGCTTGTAAAGTATGAATTCAAGGCCAGAAACTCTCCTCCTTTGTCGGAGAATAGTGTTTGAACCCGTGTTTGAAATCTTTTTTCCACCGGCGACTTAAATGCTATGAAGATGTCTTTAACCTATGAGTTTTGTTTCATAGGATAAAGCCAAGAGTAACGAGTGTGATGATTCACCAATATTGGATAGTACTTGTAATGATCAGAGAAATAGATAGGAGAGGTCCAAACATCAGTGAAAATAACTTGTAAATGTTTTGTAGAGCTGATGCTAGATTGAGAGAAAGGCAGTTTACGACTTTTATGAAGTAAAAAATCAGAACATGGTTTTAAAGTTTTCAAGGAACCATAAATAGGGAGAGAAAACTTCGAAACAACAGTGCTTAGGATAGTAGAATAAGGGTGGCCTAAGCAAGAGTGCCAAAAATGGAGATTAGTCTTAGAACTTGGTGTAGTAAACAATGCTTCTGCTTGTCTGTTTTCCATGGCCATTCGTACAACTCATCTCTAGCATTTTCTTGGAGTAACAATACCCCCAAGTTTAGATCCTTCACATGAAAAGATGTAGGAAAGAATTCCACAGAAACTTTGTTATGGTTGCATAGCCGATAAACAGATATCAGATTCTTATTAACCGTACGAACATGTACAACATTGTTGAGAGCTAAAGTACGAGTATACGAAAGAAGTATAATTGAACCAATATGTTATATCGACATTTTTGAGCCATCGACAGTCATGACATCATCTGTTCCATTGTATGATTGATGCAGGGACAGACACTACAAGAAAACAACACGAATTGCGAGGAAAATTTGCGAGGAAAACATATCCTCGCAAATTTGCGACAATTTTGCGAGGAATCTGCTTGGAAATATAGCTTCCTCGAAAATTCCTCGCAAATTTTCTAGAAAAATAATATGTCTCAAATGCATCGCAAATCAGCGAGCAATTTGCGAGAAACTATATTCCTCGCAAATTTGCGACAAATTTGCATTGAAATTGCTTGGAAAATGAGATCAATCGCAATTCAGTCGCAAAAAATGCGAGAAAAATAATTTCTCGCAATTTCATTGCAAATCTGCGACGATTTTTCAAGGAAACAGCGTCTACCTGCATTTTCCTCGTAGATCCCTTGCAAAGTTGCGAAAGATTTGCGAGGAAACCTCTTAGGTAGGTGAACACGTTTTCCAGATGTGTAACCACTATTTGCGAGGATATGTTTCCTCGCAAATTCGTCACAAAAAATAGCTATAAATACGACTCCACCCTCTTCCATTCATTCACAACATCTCAAAACAAAAAAATCAATAACATAAAAAGTTAGTCTAAACAGAAAAAGAAAAAAATGTCGGGTTCGAAGTATGAAATATCACTACAAGAAACAGGACGAATTGCGAGGAAGGTTTTACTCGCAATTCACTCGCAAATCGTGATTTGCGAGTGATTTGCGAGTAAAACACACCGATCGCAACTCGCTTCTCGCAAATGATTTTCAGTCGCAAGTTACTCGCNGAGTAAACTGCGATTCAATAACCTAGCAAAAGTTTGCGACTGATTTGTGAGGAATCCCTCGAAAATTCCTAGCAAAAATTTGCTAGGAATTTGCGACTGATCGCTTGCAAATCAGTTGAAAAATTTTGCTAGAGATTTGGTCTCTCGCAAATTCCTAGCAAAATTTTGCT
>OVAN01016754.1:0-10403 GCA_900406275.1 Anastatica hierochuntica
AATCCATAATATAAACTACAAGAATAAAAAAATAACATAGCGTAGAATGCAAGTTATATATGAGAAGAAGATTGACAATCACTTCATAATAAGAGGGGGAAAAGTGCACAAATTACATGGTAGAAAAACATCTAAACAAAAAAGTTATATATCCAATACTAAAGAAACATTTGCTCCGATTTACAGATTACCAAAGGAACAACCTACAATGGCGAGACCGACATTCTTTTTATGTAAAAAAACACATGAAGTCTTCCCGAAGAGAAGATATGAGCACCAACAAGCATGCCTACACTACATGAGGTTGTTTTGTCGAGAAACTTTGTATTCATGTGGTTAACTAAAAGCGCTATGCCTATTGAACATTTTTTAAATTTTAAACACATTAACATTAGTTATTGCTTTCATATTCAAATTACTAAACTTCTAAACATTACACACTCTTAATAAGAATGCACTGTAATAAAAACACTACAATTAAAAAATAATTTCATCAAACCGCACCTAAAACTTGAAAAGTTAGAAAAAAATACAAACACAAACTCGCGCGTAGCGCGGAACTTCCCCTAGTAATAATAAAACGTAAACTTTTTCTCCATTATCACGAAGTCCGGAGTCCGTGATCCTAAAGTTTTCCAAAATGGAGATAGATATTTGTCGTTGGAAAGTCAGCCTTTTCCAATGTAGTTCGAACATTTGATCTTTTCGTTAATTTGATGTGCTTTTACCACTGACAAACATTTCGTTGGTATATATTGTAAACTTTAGAAAACAATTCTAGATTTTTAAGATATTTTTATTAATTGATGATAATAAATCGATAAGCACGAGTGGGAATCAGGGCGACTATAAGCCATTTCATTAGCAACAATTGGAGCTTATCGACATAAAAGAATCAATTTAGATAGTTTTTTTGTAACTTCGGTGGCAATTAGATCAACGTGTTATTGCTTCTCCCACATGACACATTTGTTCAATTTGACTGTCATTCTCAACTTTATCCCTCCTCTAATCTAAGATCTAATGGGCTTTTGGTCCTTTGGACGCGTAGCCGAGAGCGAACGGGATTTTTCACATTCGCTAAGAAAAAAAGCTATATTTCTTAAGTTGGAAATGTTGGGTGGAACCGAAAGGATCTGTGAATTGATTTGGATATTAGTTTAATTGGCTAGAATATGTTACTTGAACAAAACTAGATCTTGTAGAATCATATTGAATATTTGACAATTTTAAAAAAATATTAATTGAAAGTATTTAAATTAAATGGATACTATTGTTTGATTGTTTTTGAAAAATATTAATTTAGATAACTAATATCTTTTATCATGAACCTGTAACGACCCCGACCCGAGAGGATCATAATTGTTCCAAATGGTATCGCAAAAAATCGGAGCAAACTTCACCAACCGGCCAATAATTTTGCTTCTAACTGCAACCTGCAGAAACACCAAAGGAGAAGAAGAAGAAGAAGAAGAAGAGAGGGGTGAGTGACTTTTCAAACAAGCCACTCAGTGAAGACGAACCCGACTCCGCCTCACCCGCTACCCGCTTAACCCCGGAAGACTAGGACTAGAACACAACCTTTAGAGAAACACATAAGACACCTAGTGTGTCGCGCAACCAACTACCACAACCAAAAACCTTTGAAACGATTCCTAAACTACTAGACACTTCTTTAAAATTTTTCGAGAAAACACTTTTACTAGAACTAATCATCAATCATGGGCCCTCCGGCTGCCGCCTTCACTGACGCGTCGTACCTCATATGATCCCACTGCCCCGAAGGTAACATGCTCTCAGACTTTAGGCTCAACCTTCCTACTAACCCGGACCCTCTACAGTGACCGGCATTCTGCCCCTTCCTCCGGTTAGTAAGGGCCAAAGAATCTCTTTCAAAATAACCCGGGTTCCATGACAGTGACCAGTCCAGTCGGTTTGCCTGGACCAAGGAATTCATTTCAACGTGCTCGACCTTTTGCTTACGTAGCTCATCCGGTAACACTTCCAACTCCAGCCTCTTGCTCTTTCCAGCTCAGCTGGTCAGGGACTGGGGGTCCCCATCAGCCATCTAGCTTATTCAGCGCTGCTGATGGAAACACAAACTTCACCACAATCGGGGTAGGGCAGTCCACACGCTTAACATAATTCCACAGTAGGCTCCGCGCCTAACTGTAGAGGATATTCATTATCCTACTCCTAAGATATTTCATGTAATTCTCAAACGATGTCAAATCAGACTTATTCACTTTTAGGACTTAGATTCTCACAGACTCTATCCTAGGCTCGACTTAGCGACCCACAAACAATCACACTTAGGCGTATAAGACCTTATGTCATAGCAGTACATAATACATTCACTTATTCGTGCCGAGACTTATAGCTCGACACTGGCCTATACTCTAATCCTAGCATAACGAAATTAAACAGATAACGAATTAAACGGGGACGAGAACTCCTCACCTTGGCCTGATCGCTTGATAGTTACCGTGGTCGACAACCCCCACTCCCATTACCGGATCTTCGTTGGAATCCTCATGAACGTTCTGTTTTCTCCGGCTCGATCCTTCGCCAGCCTCCTTCTCACCTGAACCAAAGCCTCCCCCTTGATTACCTCCAAGCAGATCCTCCTACTTTCTTCCCAGAAGATCCTTCTCCCGCGAGCAGACCCTGAAACAGGAACCAATTAGCCTTTTCTAGAAACCTGCCTAAAATGAAAACTTTCCATTTATGGAAATCTGACATAAATGGAAACTTTCCTAAAATAGGAAACTTTCCATAAATAGTAACCTACTATAAATGGAAATTCCCAAAAGGAGAGTTAAGGATAAAACGGTAATTCCTTATCGAGGGTTGCAGCTCCCGTATGCGTGTCTCAGAACCCTCCGGGTCCGACACTACCGAACCGACACTCCGCTGCTGCGACTTTCGGGTTTCTTCCGGATCTCCGGGTTGAACCTTCTCTACTAGAATCTCCTTTCCGGTACGAGAGGTCCCAGCTTCTCCAACGACATCCACACTGCGGATTATTCCCTCCGCCTCCTTGAGAACGATCCCTCGCCATGTGTCCAGCTCCACCATTTTCTTCCTCGCTCTCATCGTCTCTTCTTCCCCAGATTATTTCTCGTCTCTGGACTATTCCCGGAATCTCTGTCTCCGACTACCCCTTTCCCTTGCAATCCAACTTCTTTCTTACGGGTCAAGTTATCTTCCACTTCCGGTTTTGATTCTCCGGTTTGATCCACGATTCCGGTTATCTCCTCGGTTTGGTTCGCTTCTCTTGTTTTCTCTGGTTTGGTTTCGGGTGTGGGCCCCACGACTTTCTTCTCTCCCAAGTCACCCGAAATCCTAACTTCCTCCTCCACCACTTGCTTACTCCGCAAGTTACCCTTTTCTCCTAGGGTTTCCGCCAACACTCTCGGCTCACCTTCCCCGGCGTCGCTCTCCGCCTCCTCCGACGTTTCCGTCGTCGCCGTTGCCTCCTCTCTCTCCCTGTGGCCACCGATCACCTCCACCATCGCCTCCCTCACTTTGGCTCTCTCGCTCTCCACCACCACCATCAATTTCTCTCCCTCCTCCACTCTGATTTCTCCTCCCACGACCTCCGCTTCACTCTCCTCCACTGCGACACCTCCGATCCGCCTCTCTTTCCCCACGGTTCCTCCACGAGTCACGCTCGACTCCTCCTCTCCCTCCACGACTTCATCTCCTCTCACTCTCTCTCTTCCTCCATCGTGCGACACCACCATCATCATCACCATCGTCGCCTCCTCTTCTTCCTCTCTCTCTCGGCGGCGACAACACTCTCTCTCTCTCTCTCTCTCTCTCTCTCTCTCTCCTCTCTTCTCTCTTCTCTCTTCTCTCTTCTTCGGCGGCTCGTCTCTTCCTCTCCTCTCTTGATTCACTTCTTTTTTTGTCTTTTGGTTGATTAGGTTTCGAGAGGAGGGAAGAGGGTATAGGGTTTGCGGCATGGGCATGGGGAAAAACTCGGGTCAGGTTCGGGCGCGGGTGGGTAGCGGTTTAGGGTTGGGTGGGTTTGGTTCTAGGGTTCGGGCCTTAAAAGGTCGGGCTTTACAGAACCGTTCTCGCTTCCGCCAAGTTGAAGATTTTTTATAAGGTTGCTTTCATTAATTTGCTAATAAATCTCGTATCTTCGGGGAATCGATCATGTCTTCCTGGTGTAGGAGTATTAATTAACCTTGGTGTTGAAGTATGTGTCTGGATTTTATATCCAAAAATATGTAAATGTAAATACTATGTGCCATGGAATATGTTTAGATTAAAATGGTAATGAGAAAACGCGTTTGTTTTTCTATATAATTTTATTTGGATGCACACATCTATTCTTAGATAACACAGATCATCCACAAAGAGTGTTTCCACGAACTCGCATTAAAGAAATCAGAAGACTAATATGGAAATATAGTTTGAAGTTAGATCTCAAAACTTTGATAGCAGATAGCAATTAATGAATAATTTACATAAGAAAGGGAATCATAGACTAAATATACAACTATAGAACTAAACGTATGTGTATATTGTAGTATTCAAATATATACTAGTATATTTTTATAGGTAAATCTCATAAAAATTAAAATTTTGTTCCATACCTTGGAGCTATGAACATATCTAGTGTTATCTAAACCTAAAATAAGCGAAACTTAGTATATATATAATATTAAGTTTTCTTAAAATTTAAGAAGATATATATCATTTTCCATGCGTTTAGACATATATTCAATTATTAGAGAATTTTAAAGAGTAATAAAAAAAAATGGTCCAACTAAGAAAGATAACGAACACATGCATAAGATTGTGGTGCATGTAAGTGAAAATAAGTCGTAATAATCACCGGCAAAACGCGTTATATACTTGAATAGATCCTTATAAAAACGACTCCACAAGTCTTCCTTCTCCTTCAAGCAATCACTTCTTCACTAAAACCTTCTCTTTCATCTCTCTTTTGTTTCATCAAGAAACATATATACACTAATTTTATATATATATTTGGATATGAAAGGAAAATATTTAGTAACGATTATTCTCGTGGTTGGTACGTTAAGTGTGGGGATGTGCTCTAATGGTTGGATTAGGGCTCATGCAACGTATTATGGTGTTAATGATAGCCCTGCTTCACTTGGTAAATAATCCATTATACTATATAGTTTTAATTAAAACTTTTGTTCGTCACATTTTTAAAGTTTTTGTATAGCAAACTTTTTTTTAAAAACTTTGGTGTATAACGTTTATAGGAGGAGCTTGTGGGTATGACAATCCATACCACGCCGGATTTGGAGCTCACACGGCGGCTCTAAGCGGTGCGCTATTCAGAAACGGAGAATCATGCGGTGGATGTTACCAAGTGAGATGCGACTATAGGGCGGATCCTAAATGGTGTCTCCGAGGAGCCGCCGTGACGGTGACGGCTACAAACTTCTGTCCGTCTAATAACAATGGAGGTTGGTGTAATCTTCCTCGCCACCATTTCGACATGTCCATGCCTGCTTTCTTCCGCATCGCTCGTCGCGGCAACGAAGGCATCGTCCCCGTCTTCTATCGCCGGTAACATATTTATATATTCTTTTATTTTATTAACACAAAGAGACTATTTTATTACCCAAACACATATTATATATTCTATTTCGTTGTTGACTTTAAGAAATAATGTTTGATCAATTATGACATTGTGTTAATATTCAAATATATATCAACATATGATTCGCAACACATATATAAAACACAAACATATAAATATGTTGTCGGGTAGAATATTTAATTACTTCGTTACTTAAACATTTATAGCAACATCTAACATTGTACAAATTAATATCTAATAATTGTGTGTTTTTTTATTGTCACACAAATCTTAATAATTTTCTTTTTAACAAATAACATAGGGTGGGATGCAAAAGAAGAGGAAGTGTAAGGTTCACAATGAGAGGACAAGGGAATTTCAATATGGTTATACTCACAAACGTTGGCGGCAGCGGCGCGGTGAGAGCGGTTGCGGTTAGAGGATCAAAGGGAAAAACTTGGTTTCAAATGACTCGTAATTGGGGTGCCAACTGGCAAAGTTCCGGCGATCTCCGGGGACAGAGACTCTCTTTTAGAGTTACTCTTCAAGACCGCAAAACGATGACGTTTTTAAACGTTGTTCCTTCTTCTTGGTGGTTTGGTCAAACCTTCTCTGCTCGAGGCCAATTCTTCTGAGCACAACACAATGTCATATTTGCTTCTTCTTTCAACTTGTAACCAATGAAGCTAATTCTCCAACCATTTGCTTAATATTTGCCCTTTATTTTTTTGGGGGCAATGTTTACTACATGCTAAATTTTATTTTTTCTCCAAGTGTTTTTCTCATTTATGTAAGAGCATTACTCGAAAGAGTTTTGCTAAATCTATATATTAATGAAAATAACTTTTTACATTAGTTTCATGTATTGTTACAAAAAAAGTTGTTTGTATATACAACTACTAGGTGGTTGGTCCGCATCCGGTGCAAACATGAAAATTTTAGGACAAAACTAACGTTATTTAAGTATTCATGCGAGTGTAAAAAAAATTGTGTGGTTTTTGTTTCGGTAGGTTTTTCGAATATAGAAATTTATGGTCTATTTAGATATTAATGTTGGTTCTCGTTCAAATAAAGTATCTATTTTACGTTTTAGTTTTTCGGTTCTCGTTATTTTGTCTATCTCTAATCTCTTCTATGCCATAAATAGATTTACTAAACCATAAATTTATGAAGTAATTTTTCGTATCTTAATTTATTTAATGGTTTGTATATGAATTGGTATACGTTTTATTACACCACAATGTAGTTAGTATCGCTTTCACTACACCATTTCAAATCTGAAGATTAAATTTTTGTTACACATTTTTTTCAAACATCATTAGACCCAACACAAGTTTTTATAATTGTTTAAGAATAATCATTGTAGTCAAAATTTTATTTTTTAATTAGAAAATGACTTAAGAATACCATAAAGAAAGTAAAATTTTAGACAATATACTCAAAATAATAATTCATTACATCTTTGCTCGAATCTTGTTACCATCATTCGGCGAAGCTTTGTCATTTTTCTTTGATTTCCTCCTAGTTTCTCTCTCTGCTTTCTTCTTCTTTTCTTCCTGAGCAACTTCATCACTTTCTCTTTTTCCTCCTCAAATAACTTAACTAAGTGCTCAAGACAAATATCAACATCATTTTTATCAGATTTCAACATCATATTCTAACTAACATCTAATTTAGACATGTATGTTTCCCGTAGCAATCTCTTGATTTCTCCTTACCAACCATGTGACTCAATATGCGAGTAGTTATTAGTCAAAACTTTTAGATAATAAAATTGAGTAAGTGAAAAATAATATTATTATATACTATTTGGTCTAAAACCCTTAATCAATGCAACAATAGAAAAATAATTTGTGCACACTAAACAATTCATATACGTTAAAATTAAATATCACGAAAAATACACAAGTTAATTATAGAACTTATCAATTTCGAAATATATAAAGTTAGTACATATTGAATAGAGAACATAAATATAAAAACTGAAAATACCGAATTGATAGTCAAATCTTATTATAATTTTCATTTTTTTGAAAATTCTTTTAAGTTTATGTGTATCTTATTATATAACGTATTTATAGTGAACATGACACAGAGGCTAATTATAACTAATTAGATTTTGACATGTGTAATCATTAAAATTTAGATTATGATATGTGTTAAGATAATAAAATAGATTATTATATTATCTTTTAACACATATATTTAAGATGATTAAATATAAGTACAATTTAATATTTTTCCTATTATGAATTTTGAAACATATTAAATTAGAGTAATAGAGAATGGGTAAAAAAGATAATTTGTATAAGAGTGTCTGATAATTAAATGCATATAAGTAATAAAAAATTCGTATAATATTTGAGTTTCCAGTATGTCACCAACATTAATCTTAAAGTAACATTTTACTTTACATATAATATTTTAAATCATTAGTTATATGGAAAGTTGGATTATAAGTTTATATCATGAAAAACCTATTAATTGTATATATTAACCATATATAATATATTTTATCGTTTTTAATAAAAAAATTGTAACGTTATATTTTTATTGTAAACCATCTTCATTTTTCAAAATATTATCTTAGATTATTTTGGATTTAAATATTATACATTATATGTTATTATCGACTTTATAATAGTTTTCCATCATCATTATTTACTAACTCAAGATGGAAAGTTGTATACAACAATTAATGTTAAAATCAATATCAAATGTGTATGGAAAGTCAATCAATTCTTAGTATATTGCTTTTACCATAAAAATTTTTTTATTTAATTTTCAAATTATGTGGAAAATTAATATATTTTTAATTTATGATTCCACTAAATGATATAAAAATATATGAGAATTATATACTACTATTATTTGATTGGTAATTTAAATAAAATTAAATTTTGTATAACTGTGAATATGTGAATTCAATGTTCAAGATATATATATTTCTAACTGTCTAAAAGGATTTAGACGTTTGCATAATAAATATATATATTTTTAATATATACCATATTAAAAGATATAATATAAGAAATGTTTCATGTGTTGCTGCTTTTTTTTATTTTAGTAAATAAATCCAAACAAATGAAAAAAGTTCATCCCAATATATAAACTCGTTTAACTTAATAATAACATAAACTTAACATTGTGATACGTCACAATTTTGAAAATGCAATTTTTATTTAAGAAAATATGTATACCTAATATATATATATATATTCAAAACATATTATTAATATTTTTGTGTTTCTTATTAATATTCAAAACATATATATATATATATATATATTATATCGAGTGATATATGTTTGACAACCGGTTTATAAATGTTTAATTAGAGAAAACTGTTTGGTCACTGATTTAATTTGGTTCATGGTTTGTACCTCAATTTTTAAGATGAATTAAATAAAGATATATTAAACAAAATTAGTAATGCTTCAACCAATCAAATTGTAACATTAATTCTCAAACCTCTCATATGGTTGACACATAAGAAATTTTCATTTGTAGTGTACTTTCAAATAATATATAGGAGGATGAGAGTTTCAAGATTTTGTAATCAAGTGGTAAGACCATCTCCAATGGTTTTCTCTATTTTAGAGTATATTTCACTCTACAATAGAGTAACTCTACAATAAATTAGAGTTTTCTTCCAATGGTTTACTCTATATTTTATTTTAAATAAATCTTAAATATATGTTTTTTATTCTATGGTTAGTATCCATTATTATAAAATTTACAGTTTGATCTCATATATTTATTTTTTACAAATTCTTTTTTATCTAATTATGATATTTTATAAAAAATATTATTATACTAAAATTTACATTACATTATGTAAAAATCCATAATAGATTTTTATTTTAACATCACTATTAGTGTATTTTTCCCGAAAAGGATTAATTAAGCATCTCAAAGTGCGAAATGAATTTCTTTATCTTTTGTTAAATTGCTTCTAAATCCACCAAGATCGTTAAAATATTTTCTAAATGAGGTAGACGGAGGAGGAGCTTCTTGATCATGTTTTTGACGACGTCATTTTTGTCAAATACCAGAGAATTATAATATTCCGTTTGAAGAGATTTTTGTTCGATTATGTGGTTTTAATTTTGTGTTATGTTACTTACTTTCGATTTTAGACTTGTTTCTTTAGTTAATTCTATGACATTATATATGTTGCGAGTGTTTCATTTTTCAATAATCTTTATTTTCACTTTTAAATTTGATAAATAATTTATGTCATATAAGTGCGACACTAAAAAATGATAGCAAACTTCAAATGTATTTATGCTATGTTAAACATTTGTATAATTAAATTACATAAAGAGTTACAAATTTGAAAGATTAAAAAGTAAAAGGATTAAAGTATAAATAAAAAGGTTTCACTCTAAAATAGAGTAGAAAATAGAGTTACTTCAAATATATAGTTAACTAATAAGAGCAACTCCAAAGCTACTCTAGTTTTCACTCTAAAATAGAGTTTTGAGTAAAAACTCCAACCATACTCCATTTTTCACTCTATAAGAGCATCTCCATCCATGATACCATGGATGGAGTCCTTAGCTCTTTTTTAATTGTTTTTTTTTGTTTTGTTTTTTTTTGAATAGTTAAGGATCTCAATTCAAAATGCATGTCCAATGGTGGACTTCATATGAAGTCCTTAGGAAAAAAAATATATTTAATTTTAAACAATAAAGATTGAATGATTATTATATTTAAATATTTAATTATTGAATGATTATTACATGAAAAAATAAAAATTATATTTAAATATAAAATATTTATTTATTGAATGATTAATACAAAAAAACGGATCTGAAACGGAACCGAA
>OVAN01016755.1:0-10401 GCA_900406275.1 Anastatica hierochuntica
TCCCCTTTAGCAGTTTTGATGGCTTCTTGCTCCTCTTTGATGCCTTGTTGACCCTCAACTCTTCCATAAACTTTTGCTCCTTTTTTCTTGATTTCTTAGCTCCAAATCCACCTTGAATCCATCCCTAGAGCCTCCATAGATCCATCCATATTTGCACCTACAAAATGCAAAGAANAACCTAAAAGTGGATGAAACTAAGATAAAATGAACCTAATTATGCATGAAAATATATACACATCAACACCCCCAGACTTGTCATTTGCTTGTCCTGAAGCAAAAAAACAAATATCAAACCCGGAAATAAGGTTTGCAAGTGGGAACTCAAAATCAAGATAAGAAAAGTAATGCCTTATGCCTAATGTCCTCANAAGAGCCTAAGTACTTCTCCATGATCATCACAAAACCAACTCTTATAATCTAAGCTAAGCATCCATAGACTATATCATCATCAATTCCTTGTTTACATTCAACTAAGCTAAGGCGTGAGTTCTTTACTCATGGGCAATGTATCTTATCCATTCGGTTTGGATTTCAAACAAAGTAGTGCAAGACACTAGGCAAAAGCAAGGTGGTAGCCGAATAATTTATGCATACAAAGCATTTACTTCCTCTTATTGTTTCCACCCCATTGCTGCCTAAGGATCTAGACACTTATTTGATATTCTACCCATCCTAATTCTAGAAACCATAAGCTTTTATTGAACCAAACTCGCTCATTCTTTTTCTTTCTTTTTGTAGACAACTAGAGATTCTTAAAAATTTTAGACTTCTAAGCTACTAACCTTCTTTTGTATTTCAAGAGCCACTATCTAATCACTTGGATTCTTTGTTTCTTTTTTCTTTTAAGGGTTAACTCTCTAATCTTTTAGCTTTCTAAGGTTAGAGCTTTAACTTATTACTAATCTCTAGTGCCTTTTTCTTTACTTTTTTTTATCTTATCTTTTTCGATTTTTCACCTTCTTTCTTTTTCTTATTGAAACAACGTAGGATCATATAAGCACTAAGNTACTTAGACAAACCAAAAGCCACAAAGATTTTCCCCTCCTATAACTCTAGTTAACCTAAAGTGAAGTTAACTCTAAGGAAGTATCATCTTTGTCGTTCAACTTCAATTCACGCGTGTTTTTGCTCGTGTGTGCACTTTCCTAAATAGGCCTCACATAACGAAATAATTGGGGGTTTGAAGGAAAGGTTTAAGGTTTCATAACGGTAGGTTACTACTCTAAAGAGGAGAGTAGCTATTTGAACTAAGATAGAGTGGTACAAATGAATAGAACATAGCTCAAATGTAATGAATTCCCATGGTCAAGTATGACAATGCCCATAAGCAAGATGCTAAAGTTCATTAAAAACCATCTTAGATAGGAATTGATTCAAGAGACAATCTACTTCAACATTCGCAAAGATCTTTCAAGTGGTCAATTCCGATCAAGGGTTTACCTAAGACTAAACACGGTCTAGGCATCATCTTACTTCTAATATGGGCATTATTCATTAAACAAAACTTATTCATCTATGAGGTAGTATCATCAGTGTTCCCTATACAAAATGCAATCCTATATGCTCCTACAAACTAAGTATGCATAAATGTATGCAATCTATATGAAAATTTTGAAAACAAATTGAAAATGTTTTTGGTTTTTTCGAAACAAATTTCAATTTTTTTGGTTTTTTTATAGGCCATAACTATCTACAACGCAAGATTCAATATGCATGAAAAGAAAAGAAAAACATCAAAACTAGAAATAGTATTAGTATTAAGCCCCTCCCCCAGACTTAAATTTCACCGTCTCGGTGAACTTTAAACCGTGAGAGCGACCAATAAAAACACACAACAAAAATGAAAAACATGCAATGGTATTCATAATGGAAAGTAAGTGTACCTTTTAGAAAACTCATATGAATTATGAGTGTCGTGTGGATCCAATGGAGGATTCGGACTCGTTGTTGCGCTTGGATCGCCTTGGCCTATATGAAGAAGGGCCAACGGGATCCTTTCCATGTCTCCTCCGGGATGGCTCTTGGAATGATGTTCTTGGTGGTTGCATTCTATGCTCTTCTTGTTCCCGGATCACCAATGGTGGAAGAGGTACCGACATTCTTGGTTTTGTGAACTCATGCTTCGGGCATTCTTGAATATCTTCCTCACTCTCGCTTGAGGTAGCATATTTTTTGTACCTTGCACTCATTTTGAAACTCCTCATCAATCGCGAGAGCATATTTGCCTTGCTTTTTTATGACCTTGGCGTGCTTTCTTAGTTCCATTTCCAAGCTCTTCTCATATGGTATCCTAAGATGTGGCGGTGTATGAAATTGGCCGAGGAGTGAATGTCCATACACGTCTTGGTGTCTCTCTTCTTGGGGTTGGTGTTGTTCAAATAGCCTATAAGTTTTGGTTCTCCTTTCCTCGCTCGACCATGATTGGTAGGAGATTCGTGATGGTGTCATTCTTGTTTGGTGCCTATACTCAAATGTTAAAGAGGTTAAAGAGCAAAATGAAGATGCTAAGGAGTTTAGCCTTGAACCGCTACACAAATGATAGGAATATAAAGCACAAATTCCCGGTTCTTAGCAATTTCCTAGGCCGATTCATCAATCTAAATACAATATTTTCATGAGGAACCGTAATGCAAACATTCAAAGTCATGAAAAATTCGGCCAATACAAATTTTCAAGCAAGATGATTCATTAGATTTTCACACTTTCCAAACTAAAAATCATGTGGAAGCTTACTTATCTACCAAGTTCAAAATCAATTTAGTATCCATTTAAAAAAATTTCTAAACTTAGGCATGATGTGCACTTAATAAAATATGCCGAAATTCATAGTTATGGACCAAACTTCAAAGTAGTAAATTCTAATTATGCACAAGCAAATCAAGCATCCAACAATTAGCACCTTTCACTTAATGGAACTCAAAAATCAACTTTCTCAAAGAAGCCTCTCTTTGTCGAAAATTTCAAGACAAAGTACACACTTAGAGATTTCTTCATATTTCGAAAGTTACTCATGAAACCATGCTCAATCAACACCAATTATACACATCAACCACAAAATTCAAGTTTTCCCAAAAATTAAATTAAAAACACTATTCCCTCCACTATTCATTCAAGAACAAAGATATTGATTCATTCATTTCTAGTTGTTTCTAAGCAAATGTAGCTCTTAAAATACTAACAACTAAGCTTCTCCAACTCAAACAACCCACAAAACATCATCAAATACTTTTGCTTCAAAGAAATCGAAAATTTAAGCTAGTAAAAGCAAAAGTTTTTAGCTTCATACCTTGTTCTTGATGTTTTGAGGAGAATGAGATGAAGAGAAGAGTTAGAATGCACTTTAGATGAACAAAAAATCTCAAAAACTTTCTCAAAATTCCTCTCTTAAAAAATCAAAAAACTGCTCTAGCAAAGAGGGTGAGATGTTCGATGATGAGAGAAAGAGAGAGAAGAGTGAGAGTGAAAAGTTGTGGTTAAGAGTAAAAGTGTAAAAAGTTATTTGCAAATTGGTCCT
The DNA here is from genome assembly GCA_900406275.1 of Anastatica hierochuntica. NCBI lineage: Eukaryota > Viridiplantae > Streptophyta > Magnoliopsida > Brassicales > Brassicaceae > Anastatica > Anastatica hierochuntica. Next base: position 3,515 of record OVAN01016755.1, read on the forward strand.
TAGGTTTCCAAAATATTTAATTTCTTTGAATTTTTTTGCAAAATTACCCAAAATTTGAAATTTTGAAATCAAGGGAAAATTATCAAACTTGAATTTGAGCAAATTAGGACCAAAGGTTTTCAAATTTGATCAAAAGGGTTTAGTTTTCTTAAATCAAACTTTTGCAAAATCACTCTTGAAATTCTTTTAAATGGTGAAATGCAAACAAAATGCTTGAATTTAGGAGAACTTACCTTGGTCAATGGATTATCTTAAAATTTAAGTCATATCGACTTTTTGAAAACATAAGTCCATTACTCCATTTTTGCTTTTGATCTTTTCCTTGATTAGCTCGCCTTTAGTACCTAAGCTTAGAGCGTAAGAATGTCTTTGGAGAAAGTTTTTCCAACAAAATCACCATTATTGAAATTAAAAAGCAATAAAATTAAAGACTTAGAAGAAATATGTACAAAGGATATGCATGAGATTGCCTCTCAAGTGCGCTTGTTTAAGGTCATTAGCTTGACCGTTGTTCTTTCTTCTTAATTGATGAAAGGAAGGACCATCATTTCAAAGTCTGGTCCTATGGGTGCCTTCTTAGTAGCAAAATCTCTTATCTTAAGGAAGTTAGCAACTCCCTTTCCTTTGTATATATTTGGGTTGTAGCCACTTTTGAAACTTGAAGATCCAAGTTCTTGCGTGTTTTCTACTTTGGCTACTTTCTCACCATGAGTACTAGGCATTTCACTTGCCTTTCCTTGGTGCATTGTACCACAATACCTGATGTCCTTGTCGAGCTCTATCATAGGGTAAGATGATCCCTTGTCGACATACTTCAATGTCAACTTCTTTGCTTCACAATCAATAATGGCACCCGTAGTCAACAAGAAAGGGGTTCCAAGTAGAATTGGGAATTCGGCTTGGTGGTAATTGTTATCCATAACCATAAAAATGCTTTCCACGTACATGTTTCCCACTCTTAGCTTAATGTTTTCCAACCTTTCCATTTGAACTTTCCTTGTAGCATCTCACAAAAGTACGAGATTAGCCCCTTTCTTGATTTCACCTTCCAAACCAAGCTCCTTTACACGGTCTAGAGAGATCACGTTCTAGCTAGCTCCGATATCTGCCAAAGCATCCTCAAATTGGGAGCCTTTTATAGCACAAGGCACTACAAACCTTCCTTCATCATTGCTCCTTTTTAAGAACTTTTCTTCCACTACATAGCTCGGAATGTTATTAGCTTGAAGTACTTTTTCCATCCTCTCTATGGTACCTAGTTTCTTCTCTAGCTTTTCCTTAATCCTTGATTCGATTTTGGCCAACTCATACCATTCTTGAGGGATGTCTAAATCGCCATCTTGTTTCATTTTGCGATAGAGCACTCCCAATATTTCTTTCTTATAACATCGAGGATAATGTAAGCGATACTTTGTAGAAAAATAATCCAAAATGGAGAATTCTTCATCTCCTATGTCCATCTCACTAGGCTCACCGTTAGGAGTTTTTGGTTTCTCATCCTTTTTCTCAAATGTCTCTTTCCTTGATACATTGAGTTTCTCCTTCCTTGAAGTTATCATCCTTCTTAGCTTCCTAAAAAACTTCTTTCTTAGTAGCCTTATCAACAAGCAAAGGCTCTTATTCTTCTTCCTTTTCAACATCGACACCTCCTTTAGCCAAAGGAGTGTCCTTTTTCTCTAGCTCCATTCCAATTGGAGCGTCTTTCTCTTCAATTTCAAGGTCAACTTCGGCATGACCTTCCTTAAAATTCGGGCTCCCAATCAAATCCACATCCAAGCAATCAACATTCTCATCAAGAGGATTCAAAAATAAATTCTCAAAATCATCAATAATCTTTTCCTCTTCAATAGTAAAGACAATACCGTCCCATGGTTGAGGATTGTAGTCGATCTCTTCTAGAAAGGCGTTGCAAAATTCCTTGCTTAATTCTCCTTTCTCCTTAGATACTCCCTTTCCTTTACGTTCCGAGATCACTTGTTGAAGTTGAGAATCTATTACCTTTACATGTGAAGCGAGAGCTTCATGCTTGATATTCATATCACGGTAGATAGATTCTATCCTCACATTCATTTCTACAAACTTCTTGTTGAGATCGGCTTTTGTCTCGTTTAGTCCTTCCACTAACTTCTTAAGCATAACATGATTCTATTCTTCTTTAGTAGGACCGGTTTGTTGTTGAGGCTTTTGGTAGTAGCCTAGCCTAGATTGGTATTGGTACCCTTGTTGGTTTGTCTTTGAAGGATAAACTTGATTTTGTGGATTCTCCACATTAGTGCTTCGGTAAGATAAGTTGCTCTTGAAAGGCTTNCAACCTCTTGTCCTTTGACTTCGGTTTCCACAAAGTGAACACTTCTTCTTGTTTGTTGTATGAGCCTATCAACTTTATCACTTAGCTTCTTGATCTTGTCCTCCTTAGATCCGGTGCTACTCACTGTTCTATCATAGTTATCCCCATCGTAATTGTCGCTTTGGGAAAGGTTGTCAATGAGCTTCTCTCCTTGCTCGGCGGAAACACTAGCAAAGCTTCCCATAGAGGCGGTGTTCAAAGCCAAACGATACCTCTCATGGATACCTCTATGGAAGATTTGGAGAAGGTTGCCCTTTTTGATACCGTGGTGAGGACAACTTCTTATATATCCATTAAAGTGTTCCCAAGCTTCATAGAGCGATTCCATTCCTCCTTGCTTAAAGGTGGAGATCTCATTCCTAATCTTTGTCGTCCTTTGGGGCGAGAAGAATTTAGCCAAGAATCTCCTCTTACACTCGTCCCATGTTGTGATAGAAGAGGTCACAACTCCTTTCTCCCTTTGAGATGCCTTGTCTCCTAAAGAGAATGGAAACAAGGTCAACTTGATGATTTCCTCTGGCACTCCATTGACTTTCACCGTTCTGGTCAACCTTTCAAAGTTGTCTAAGTGCTCAAGAGGGTTCTCTAATGCAAGGCCAAAGAATCTTGCATTTTGCGCCATATTGATCAACCTTGACTTGATTTCGAAATTGTTGTTGCGGATTGGTGGTGGTCTTATAACCATCCTTTCACCATTAGTGAATAGTTCATCTCCTTCTCCAATCCTTAGTTCTTCTCTTGGGAGGCGGAATGGACGGTTTTCTTGGTGTTCTTGTCCCATAAAATTCCCTTGATTGAGAAGGGAATACGTTCTTGAGGATTCTCCATAGATGCAAGATTTCCTGGTTCAACCTCTTGATTCATACCCAACCTTCTTAGATGGGCTTGTCTCTCTCTAGCTCTTCTTTGTTTTGAGTGTTGTCTTTCAATGATTCTTGGATCGATGTCAAGAAGTCTTATATTTGGCTCACTTCTTGATCTTTTTATTATGTACCTTCACAAATCAAAGAAAATCAACAAAAGAAAGTAAGAAAGTTAGATAAAATAAGCAGAAAGATAAAATCCTAGTCCTTGAATCCTAGAAATCTCTTTGAAGATTCTAGCTAAAGCCTAAATCCCCGGCAACGGCGCCAAGACTTGACGTAGAGGTTTTCTCGGTGCCAAAGTTTAACATTTATAAAACCTAATACCATATGCTCGATCCCGCAAGAGAACGGGGTCAATTGTAGTATTTTAGGGTCGTCCAAGGATTTAGAGGCTTGTGCTAATAGAACCTAAACAAGGAGAATACGCTAAGGGTTCTAGTCTAGAAGGCGATCTAGTGAGAGATTGTCATGGGTCACTACTAAACCTAATCAAAATCAAAGGTAGCCATGGTGATTGTGCATAAAAGAAAGCAATAACAAAATAGCATAAAAGTAAAAGCAAGCAAAGAGTAAACGTGGATCTAATCAAAAGAGAGATAGGATCTTGAGACAATGGTTATGGGTTCGGGTTCAATCTAAAGAAGTAATGGATTTGGGTAAGGTTTTATTAGAGGGTCGAAGCTATTCCTAGACAAAGGGTCCCTTAATTATCGATCAACCCACTCTCATGACGGAGATCTATTCACCTATACACACTACAANGTGGATCTAATCAAAAGAGAGATAGGATCTTGAGACAATGGTTATGGGTTCGGGTTCAATCTAAAGAAGTAATGGATTTGGGTAAGGTTTTATTAGAGGGTCGAAGCTATTCCTAGACAAAGGGTCCCTTAATTATCGATCAACCCACTCTCATGACGGAGATCTATTCACCTATACACACTACAAGGCTCAACTCTCATTTGTTGCCCATGTAAGTATGCATGTGATAGTATAACTTAAGCCCTTTTAGCCATCTAGCACCTAGGTAACAACCACTCTCATGGTCCCAAGTGAAAGACATAGATCTAGTTCTCTCAAGCATTTCAGCGAACACATTCTAGGCCTCTTTGAGCAAGCAATAAACTTTGAAGAACTAAACTAGATCTAATAGAAATTTATGCCAAGATCTAGCCTAAACATCCATTACAACCCTAGATCTAAGCCTCGCCTACCATATCTCAAGATCCAAGAATGATCTACTCACTAAAAGTCATGGGAATCTAAAGACATGAAATGGGTCTTTGAGCTCCCATGGTTTTAGAAGAATATATCTAGAGAGAAAGATAGAAAGATAAGATCCAAATCACTCAAACAAACAAAGAGTTATTACAAGGTTTTTAGATTTCAAAACAAAGTTCAAGAAGTGTCTCAAATGTCTAAAAAAGGGTCTCTTTGTTCTTTGAACATAAGGAGGTATTTATACTAAAGAGAGAGTGGAGGAAGCCCTAAAATAAGGGTATTTCCGACAAAGGTTGCCAGCCCTCGACCTCCAAGGTCGATGGGAGCAAGCCTGAGGTCAATGGGAGCTTCCCTTTGGCAGCAAAGGTGTTGGTTGCTGGAAAGTTAGGCAGCCATCGTCCTTAGGTAGTTGGCTCTCGACCTCAAGGTCGATGGGAGCTCCCCTTTAGCAGTTTCGATGTCTTCTTGCTCCTCTTTGATGCCTTGTTGATCCACAACTCTTCCATAGCCTTTTCCTCTTTTTTCCTTTATTTCTTAGCTCCAAATCCACCTTGAGTCCATCCCTAGAGCCTCTATAGATCCATCCATATTTACACCTGTAAAATGCAAAGAAAGTGCATGCAAATGCAAAATGTTCCTAAACTAGACTCTAGACTGAAAGTAATGCATTTTAGGACTTAAATTCCATATATACAACCTAAAAGCGGATGAAAATAAGCTAAAATGAACCTACTTATGCATGAAAATATATACATATCATTGGTTCGTCTTCGAAGGATAGACTTGATCTTGTGGATTGTCCATATTAGTGCTTCGGTAGGATAAGTTGTTGTTGAAAGGCATGTTCCCTTGGTTGAAGGGTTTTTGGTAGTATCCTCCTTGTATGTAGCTGACTTCCTCTTTATTCTCAACCTTTTGTCCTTCGACTTCGGTTCCCGCAAAGTGAACACTTCTTCTTGTTTGTTGTATGAGCCTATCAACTTTATCATTTAGCTCCTTGATCTTGTCCTCCTTAGATCCGGTGCTCCTCACCGTTCTATCATAATCATCCCCATCACAATTGTCGCTTTGGCCAAGGTTGTCAATGAGCTTCTCTCCTTGCTCGGCGGAAAGACTAACAAAGCTTCCCATAGAGGCGGTTTTCAAAGACAAACGGTACTTCTCATGGATACCTCTATGGAAGATTAGAAGAAGGTTGCCCTTTTTGATACCGTGGTGAGGACAACTCCTTATATATCCATTGAAGCGCTCTCAAGCTTCATAGAGCGATTCCATTCCTCCTTGCTTAAAGGTGGAGATCTCATTCCTAATCTTTGTCGTCCTTTGGGGCGAGAAGAATTTAGCCAAGAATCTCCTCTTACACTCGTCCTATGTTGTGATAGAAGAGGTCACAACTCCCTTCTCCCATTGAGATGCCTTGTCTCCTAAAGAGAATGGAAAAAAGGTCAATTTGATGATGTCCTCCGGCACTCCATTGATTTTCCCCGCCGGTCAACCTTTCAAAGTAGTCTATGTTCTCAAGAGGGCTCTCTAATGCAAGGCCAAAGAATATTGCATTTTGCACCATATTGATCAAGCTTGACTTGATCTCGAAATTGCTGTTGCGGATTGGTGGTGGTCTTATGTCCATCCTTTCACCATTAGTAAATGGCTCATCTCCTTCTCTAATCCTCGGTTCTTCTCTTGGGAGGTGGAATGGACAAACCTTGGGAGGTGGAATGGACAGTTTCCTTGGTATTCTTATCCCATGAAATTCCCTTGATTGAGAGGGGGAATTAGTTCCTGAGCGTTCTCCATAGGTGGAGGATTTCCTTGTTTAACCTCTTGATTCATACCCAACCTTCTTATATGGGCTTGTCTCTCTCTAGCTCTTCTTTGTTTTGAGTGTTGTCCTTCAACGATTGTTGGATCAGTGTCAAGAAGTCTTGTATTTGGGTCACTTTTTGATCTTGTTATCATGTACATTCACAAATCAAAGAAAATCAACAAAATAAACTAAGAAAGTTAGATAAAATAAGTAAAAAGATAAAATTCGAGTCCTTGAATCCTAGAAATCTCTTTGAAGATTCTAGCTAAAGCCTAAATCCAACGGCAACGGCGCCAAAACTTGACGTAGAGGTTTTCTCGGTGTCAAAGTTTTATATTTATAAACCTAATACCCTACGCTCAATCCCGCAAGAGAACGGGGTCAATTGTAGTATTTTAGGGTCATCCAAGGACTTAGAGGCTTGTACTAGTAGAACCTAAACACGGAGAATATACTAAGGGTTCTAGTCTAGAGGGCGATCTAGTAAGAGATTGTCATGGGTCTCTGCTAAACCTAATCAAAATCAAAGGTAACCATGGNCTGCTAAACCTAATCAAAATCAAAGGTAACCATGGTGATTGTGAATGAAAGAAATCAATAACAAAATAACATAAAAGTAAAAGCAAGCAAAGAGTAAACTTGGATC
>OVAN01016758.1:0-10398 GCA_900406275.1 Anastatica hierochuntica
ACTTAGAAAAAACTAGGGTTTCTTATCTCTGTATTCGTTAGCGAGCTGCGTTTCAACTAGGTACCGAGTCTACGCTGTAGTTCTAGGGACTTCGCCAGCAGATCTTGCGGCCACGGCTTAAACACCGGTTGCGCACGCTCAGACCACGAATTCGAATAAGATCACTCTTTACTTTCTTCGTTAACTGTGTTTGAAGAGTTTTTCTTCGTTTACTTTCATATTATTCTTCGTTTACGATTCTGTTTAGATCTACGATTTACTTTCGTATTCGTATTGTTCTTCGCTTACGTTTTACTTATCCGAATCCTGTTACTTTATCGTTGTTATATGCATCCCGCTTCGCAATCTGTCTCTTATTGATTCCATCCTGTCACATCTTCGTTTCGTAGTTTGAATCTTATTTACTTCAATATCGCAGTCTGTTTTCGTATCTAATTTATTCACGATTTCCATCTTATTGTCTTCGGAGTTTAGTTTCGTAATATTAACTTAAATACTCGAATTCATCGACTGATCTCGTCACTTTTTGGCCACAGAGAATCCTTGAACCACATAACATTGACAGTATGAATTTCGGTTCCCGCAACGGCCACGCGTCTCCTGCTTCGATATTGCCTCAAGACGAGGAACCACATGTCAGTGATCCAATCGTTTACGCCCAATTTGCACAATTGGAACCAGCAATACTTCTTTGTTTGTTTAGACACTGCATTTGTCGAAGGCGAATACATTTCTTCTTTTAGGCGTAAATGAGGTCCCGCAGGTATCGCTTTTGATACTCTGACTATTTTCTTTTCGTTTGCCGATATCTGATAATTCTTTTGTTTTTCAGTTTTGGATCCCCTTCCCCCGCATCCGGAAGATACTTATGTTGTTAGGGACCTTCTCCGAGGCGGTCCATTCTACTAGGGTTACTTTTCTCTGCAGCGAGTTCGCAATGCAGTTACGTACCACAAGAATCAGACTCAGACGGACGCGATCTCGAAAGAGGTGCTAGAACCGACCATGAATGGCTTCACTCTGTACGAGTTTCCTCCCGACTTGGAGAGGGAGAGATCTTTCTGAAACGAGTGCGCGTCCGCTAACGGGGATAGCGTTACCGAGAATAGGAGAGGGCCGTCCGAGGAGGCGTTTTTTCACGATCTCCTCGGCGGAGACGGAAGCGGTCCTAGATAACCCTCGGTGCCGTTTTTCGGAGAAGCGTCAAACTTTGACGCCTTTCTTTCTTCTTTTGATGCCCCGACGCATCAACCCGCGGCTGGTGCGGGATTCGCTAGGTCTGGGCAATATGCAGAGGCCTCGCGTTTGTGCATGGAGGTTAGTTTTCGTGCACACGATATGACTCCAATTGTTCAAGTGATATCGCTCCTAACTTTTTAAAGGATTCTTTTTTTTGCAGGGTCTCCATGTGATGGACGAGGCCCTTAGGACGAGCAACTTGGAGGCGTAGACGGCTCGGTTCAAAGCCGAGAGACTTGAAGAAGAGAACGCCTACCTTAAGAAGGAGGTCGAAGCAGCTTCGTTTTATGAAAAGGAATTGGCGCGGAGTCAAGCGTCGCAAATTCGCCGTGCGTATAGGCGCAAAAAGTGTGAGGTCACCTCGATTGCGGTCGACTGTTTAGTTCAATTTGCGGCGGACTTTGATCAGTACAAGTGCGCTCAAAAGTCCTTTGGAGAATACCGCAAATGCCGTGGTGCGGTGGGCGCTCTGTATCGCACCCAACTTTCCAACTACTCATAAGACTTTGAGATGGACAAAATGTCGAGCCACGTGAAGAAGTGCAAGGAAGTTGTATCTTCGATCCCGTCTATCGAAGAGAGGGTTCGAGGTCACTGGGCCCCGATTCATGTTTCTCCTGATTCAGAGGAAGTTGGGGACACTGCTCGGGTGAAGAGGACACGGTCGATCAAAACCCGGAACCGTCTAGCGCATGCAAATTTTCGATCTCTAGCTATTTCAACTACGGTTCATGAACGAGAAAAGTTCTTCCGTTGAGGGAGCGTGTTCCTTGTTTTTAGTAGTTTTTTTGCTAAGTGTGGCAACTTTATATCTATCGGGCTTGGCCGTGTGTGGCTTCGAAACCCCTCATCTTGTGGTTTTAGTGTCAATGAACAATGTTTTTCAATTTGATAACGTACGAGTATTGCTGCGTAAGCGGAGACAAATTATGAGTTGTCGTCTCATATCTATTTCTTGAAGGATAGCTACATTCGTTTTTTGTTTCGGGTGCGAGTTTTCGAGAGACTTTGTCTTTCGGATTTTCATAAATGCGAATATAGACGAAGAGACAAAGTTTGGGATTTCGTATCGGTTAGATACTATGTCTTGAGATGTCTGAGACAATTGTGTTGGGTTTAGGGTAAGACCTAGGTTTACTCTCGGTTTTAGGATGTGCGGCGACTAACTCCGACTTACGTTTTCCGTTTCGATTTCGACCTGGTTCCGTCTTGATATCGAAGTCTATGATAAATTTTGAGCTTATATGACTTGCATCAATCGGGAACCGAGCATCTCTCCAAAGTCAATTTCTAAGTCGTCTGGAAGTGATGACCAAAATTTTGGATTTCTTTTATAGCGCGCTATTATCCTAGTCGGATGTATGAGAACCCATTCTTCGTGAAGAGCAGGTTAATGTGAGTGATTAGTTCGTCCGTCAGGGCCAATCAACGGGTGCAAAATTGTGACAAGTTCTTGTTCTTTTCCTGGTAGGAGTTTGATAGTCTTGCGACTGTTTTTAGAAGTTTTAGATCGAGTTCAGAATTGTGCTTCACGGAAATTCGCGACGTCTCGCTTTTTCTAAAAGTTTTTCCGTCCTGTGGTAGAATATGTCGATGAACACGTTTATAGTCTAAATTCATTAAGAAAGGTTTTCTCGTACGATTTCTGTTTTTGTGTTATACGAAAAATAAAAAAGCAAAAATTTATTGTCGCAATCGGATCAAAAAATGTCGAGTAAAAGTGTGGGAGTATACGAGTATACGTACACCCACTCCCCCATTTTTAGAGAGGGGGACAGCTGAACTCTTCTTGCGAAGAGCTTTCTATGTATCTCTTTCGAGGATCAAGTTGTCTCGTAGTTCAGTTTGTTGCCGTAAGTGATTACTTGTTTGGCTGAGTTGCATCGCCCGTTTTAGTCTCGATGAATACAGCTGGGTCGACGATTCCCTCTAGTGTCGAGGGTAATGCTTTGTCGAGACTGTTGAGCTTGGAAGCTTGCTTGTTTCCTTCGGATTGAGCAATTTCCTGAATTGACAATTCTGCCGCGTCTTTTTCCGAAGTGTCTTCGGCTGGCGCCCGAGTTATCTTCATTCGTTTGAGTTCGGCCATGGGCGTCATTGCGACTTGTCTTAGCTTATGCTCGACTAGGAAGCAAAGTCGTGACTGCTTTTGGCATCCCTAGATTGTGGAGATTCCGTTGGGAGTTGGGAATTTAATGCCCAAGTGGTAGGTCGATGGGACTGCCTTCATGGAGTTTATCCATGGTGTTCCCATGATCACATTATAGATGACAGGGTGGTCGACAACTTTCCTTATCTCCTTGGCCATCACTGAAAGTTTAATCGTTCCAAGAGTCATCAAAGTAGTTCCTGAGAAACCCGTGAGTGGTTTCGGTGCAGGTGTGACCTCGGTAAGTTGACGTTCATCCTGTTGAGGGTATCGCGGAAGATGATGTCGACGGTACTTCCTCTGTCGGTGAGGACCCTGGCGACTTCGAGATCTTTTATGACGAGGTCGATCACGAGAGGGTCGTTATAGGGTTTGTCGATTCCGACAGTTTAATATTCCTCGCAAGTGATGGCGTTATTTGCGGTGTCGCTTGCGGTGTCGAGTGGCGTTGGCCACTTTGCACTTGACTCAGCCTTTCAGTGATATGCTTTTATCGATGAGACAATGTTGCGAAAGTATTGCGACCCTCCAATGATCATATTCATTCTATGGCAATTGGAGTTGTTGCCTTTGTCTTCAGGCCTCCTTCCGCATTTCCCATCTGCTTGAGTTCCTTGAGACATGGCGTTTCCTCTGGGTGCCCTCTCAGTCCTGAGTGGGCAATCTGTATCGCGTATGAGGTCTGTTACACTGGTTATGTCTGAGATCTCCCCCGTGAGTAGTTTTGATTTTAACCTTGCTCTGAGAACTTTGTAGTTTGCGGTGGAGTGACCCTTTGTTTTATGAAACTTGCAGAAGGTGTTTTCTTCATACAACATGTTCCGCGTCCAGGTGTTCCCCGACGTCCTACCTTGTTCGGACGGGGAATTGACAGCGTAGTTGTGCGCCCCCCGGACGTCTTCTCCCTCGTGGTGGACACACTTGTCGTTACGAGGGATCTTCTTTCTCGCTTTCTGTTCAGAGGTTAAGTCTTTCGAGGATGCCTTCGCAGGTTTGTGTTTTTTCAATAAAAATTTCATCTCTTCTTCGATGATGATGAAGTCTGTAGCCTTATGAAGCACATCTTAAATAGTGCATGGTTTTTCGAGAGTTATCCACTTCCTGAACTTTGACTTGTACCAGAGGGTTTCTCTAAGTGCGTCTCTCGTCACCTTGTCACTGATCCCGCTGACTCTCGACATTACTATCTTGAACCTGTTAATGAAATCTTGGAGAGATTCGTCTTCTCTTTGAGACAGGCTCCATAGATCAATGTCGGAAGTTTCTCTGTACATAAACATGTAGTATTGTTTGAGAAATTCCTAGGAGAGTTGACAGAAACTTCTGGAAGAGTTTCGTTTTAGACGGGAGAACCATTCGAGGGCCGCTCCTTGGAGATGTTTGACGAAAAGGTGGCAGAAGCTCGCGTCTTTCTCGTCTTCCTTGAGCTTGGATCTCGCCATTGCGATCTGGAAAGTCTACAAGTGAGCTTTCAGATCAGAGGTTGCATCGTACATTGGGATTTTCACTTTCCCGGGATCAGAGACTCTGTTGTTGGTTATGCGAGCAGTGAATGGAGTTTTTTGAGTCTCTTCGAGGAGCCTGTCGATCTCTGGCGCGGCACTGGTCCCGTGATGAATCCGCGATTTTACCGCTTTGACCTCTGTTGCTGTTTTTGCGATGTAGTCGCGGAGATCGCAAATCTCGTCGAGATCATCACAGGTTTTTTTTCGAGATGGTTGGCGCGTCCTGCGAATGGCTTTGGCATGCTCCTTGGCCTGTTTCTCTTACTCTACCCAGAAGATATTGTCCTCTTCTTCCGTCATGGGTTCGTTGAGCTGAGAGTCCTTCTGTGTTGCACGACCCTTAACCCTTCTTTGGTGTACGTCAACGTCTTCATCTGTGGAATCGGATTGATCGCTGAAGTCTAGGTCAATTCGCTCAACTTCGTTATCCTCTGTTTCCTTTTCGGGATTTGGGGAATCTTCCACGTTATTCCGAGGCGCGATAGGGGTGATTACATCGGGGCTTTGTCCTGATGGATTTTCCTGCGCGTTATGGAGTAAGTCACGCAGAGTGGTGAAGTCGAGTCTTCTTTCGCGGAGTCTGGTAGCTCCACGTGGAAGAATAGTTATAGTCCCCACGGTTAGGGTTTCAACCTATTTAGTGAGAGAGCTAGTCAGTTTGTCTTGTTCAGCCGACTTCTTTTCGAGAGTCGAGAACATCTTTTTGATCTCCTCGAACGCCGTAGTGTTTACGTCAGCGTTGACCGCGTTGTTGTTCGTCACCGGAGTGTTTTCGGCGTTGTTATTGGCACTGTCGCCGTCACGAGCTGGTTGATTGTTCTGATCGTCTGTAGTCATGTTCGATCTAATGTTTTGTGTCTGTGAGTTAGATTGANTTTTTGCGGCTGTGAATTATATTGATTCGTACCCTAAGCGAATATCACCCTCCTTGTAGCGTCAAACTGTGGGAACCGAAATTTGCACTGTCGATTTTCGTATTCAGAGGAAAGCCAGGAAACCCTAACTTTCCTTGAGGTCCTGGATTTCTGCTAAGCCAAACAATGATAGATCAAAAGTACAAAGAAAACAGACGACGAAATAAAAGTAAAAGAGAATCGAAATAAAATAGAGCACTAGAGATCTTATTCCGAATCTGTATTGAGCGTTAGAGTAGGTGATAAGCCGTGGCCGCGAGAGCTATCGGCGAGTATCCTAGTTCTAACAGCGTAAGACTTGTAAACCTAATTGAGACGCAACTCGCTAGCGAAAAACGAAAATAAACCTAAAGCTCTAACTGTGAGCTGTGAAGAAGTTTTCTGTGTGTCTCCTCATTCTCCTAAGCCCCTCTTTTATATGCCTTTGTGAGCTGATCTTGTTTCCTTTTCTGTCCTAAATTTGAGCATATCCTTTTGCGGAAATATTTCATTTTTCGGGAATATTCTTTATCTCTACAAATTTTCCATATTTATCTTCAGACTTTAACTTTATCGTATTTTCCTTTTATCTTTCGCGAAACTTGGGTAAATCATTGACGTAGTTGAGCCCGTTCTCGTTCCAAAATCGTAAGTGGACATTTTGTCGCGTTTTGGGCCTTCTTGGGCCGTTTAACGACCAAGTGACTTTTACGATTTCTTTCGGAGAAATCGTTCCTCGTACGACTTCACGATGATGGTTTCACAAAATGATAAGACCGATCGTATAGTTAAGATAATGTCGGTGCTCGAGTTAACCGTTATCGTTTTATACGATCGATACGAAGTTTTCTACGACGAGTACAATTCTTTATGATTATCGCCGCAAAACTTTAACGGAGACTCCAATCGACGCGAAACAAGAAACAATCGAACCAGGATTCGAGGGACATGATGGTAGAGAAGGTGTGGTCTAGTCAATCTGTGGGCGACTAGACGTTGCCCGTGTCTAGCCGCCCGGGCGACTAGACGTGTTGCCCAACGGGCGACCAATGGGCGACTAGACCTTATGAGAGTCTAGTCGCCCAACGAGCGGCTAGACTTGTCGTTGTTCGTGTTGCACGTATTTCCTAAGCGATACGGTTATCCGTTGTTTACAGTGACTTCTTATCGCTCCGAAACTCGTTTATTGAGATCTATCGGAGGTCTCAGACATTGATTTTGTTATTCTCGCGTTTAGTTGCCCGCGAGTGACTGGACTTTGCGAAGCTGCCGCTTATGGTTTGTTAGACGCGAAGCTTCGATATTTGGTCGAGAGGAGATTGACCAGATGACAAGAGCCTCAGAATTGATAATCCACTCACGATTTTCATTTCCGAAAGAGAGACTATGTTTCCGTTACGCTTTTAGGAATCGATCTCGTCGTGACCATTTTTGAACCCAACATCTGTTTTGAAGGTACTACAAGCAGGTTTCAAGTGGCCTACTATGTTTAAAGACGCCCATGACTTTGTTTCCAAATGCGATGCCTGTCAGCGAAAAGGTAACATCAACAAAAGGAATGAGATGACTAAGAACTTCATCTTGGAAGTTGAGGTTTTTGATGTTTGGGGTATTGATTTCATAGGACCATTCCCATCGTCCTATGGAAATCAATGCATCTTGGTTGCAGTTGGCTACGTTTCCAAGTGGGTTCAGGCACTTGCCAGCCGTACTAATGACGCAAAGGTTGTCTTGATGATGTTCAAGTCAGTGATCTTCCCGCGTTTTGGGGTTCCTAGAGTTGTCATTAGTGATGGGGATCTCACTTTATCAATAAGCTGTTTGAGAATATGCTGAAGAAGCTTGAAGTTCGACATAAGGTATTCACACCTTATCATCCTCAGACCAGTGGTCAAGTGGAGATCTCTAACAGAGAGATCAAAGTTATCTTGGAGAAGACGGTTGGCCAAACATGGAAAGACTGTGATACTAAGCTTGGTGAAGCTTTATGGGCATACCGCACTGCATACAAGACTCCCTTAGGCACAACGCCTTATCATTTGGTCTATGGAAGTCTTGTCATTTGCCTTTTGAGTTGGAGTACAACGGATTATGGGTTACTAAGTTGATAAATTTCGATATTTAGCCCATAGCTGAGAAGCGGATGATTCAGATTAACGACTGATTGCCTATGAAAACACAAGGATCTACAAAGAGAGGACAAAGGCATTCCACAAGAAAATCATTCAACGCCATTTTGCTGTAGGAGAATTGGTAATTCTGTTTAACTCAAGTTTGAAATTGTTTCCAGGAAAGCTCAAATAACGTTGGTCGGGTCCTTTCAAAGTTGCTGAGGTGAGACCATACGGAGTGTGGTTCTTGACGATAATGGAAGGAGATTTACTGTGAATGTCCAGCGACTGAAGCCATACTTTGTATACGTGCCATCTGACGAAGCCTTCTACCAAGAGCTCAACGCCATTGATTTCCCCGCCACTAAGTATGTCTATGGCTACACCACCATTGCCTTAGGACTCAACGCGGCGCTTCACACTTTAACAAAGAGGATAGGCTTGGGGAGTCTCTTTGATCTCGAGGAGGACATCTATCATGATCTTTTCCGCCAATATATGGCTTATGCACGCCTTCAGTATCAAGATCCGGAAAATCCCATTGCCAATGAGGGCACCTTCTCATTCATAGTCCACAAGAGATTCTACAGCATGTCACAATTCCAATTGTGTGACGTCTTCGGTTTCCCCAAGGGTAGACATTCTGAGATCCCTCTTCTTCCTTGTGTTCATGATTTCTGGGATTTCATTGCCATAGGTCGTTTCACTTTGCGGAATGCGAAGCAGTCCAGGATCTGTAGCCTTGTCTTACGCTACGCTGCTAAGATCCTGAGTTCCCACATCTACGGGAAGACTATTTAGGCTGCTCTCACATACGATGAATTGGCTTTGCTGTTCGTAGGCGTTAGGCATCTTTGGCCAGGAGCTGATGCTGTGACTGATCCCAAAGGCCATGAGCTTAACTCTGGAGCGGTGTTGGCCGAGAAGTTCGCCTACTACAAGGCTTCCATGCTTGATGTGAGGAAGTCTGTAGCTTTTGATGGCATGATTACCTGGATTCTGCAATATCATCGGGTTCGCCTAGGAGGGGGAGAAGGCACCAGTGCGTGGGACAACTCACAATCACCCATATAGCTATTGTAGTGGTCGTCATTTGATTGACTGTGACATTATCACGAGTCCTATCCATGGATATTTTCACTCTTCTGCACCGCATGTCTATTACTTTCAGAGACGTAACCAGGTTTCTCTCTTTTGCATTCTCCCTCATCATGATTTAACTGATTTGATCAGTGTTGCAGCGGTAGAGTTTTTGCCTCGCCCCACGGGTTTATGCCCCTGCCCCGTGACATTCAAGAGGACCAAGGGTGTTGGTTCTTCTTCGTGGCCTGTTCAGATTGATGCAGATCATGAGGCTGAGGAGCCTGCTGACGATGCTCCTACTGAGGAGCTCTTTCCTGATGATTCTCTCCGTTTCAGCTTGCTTCACCACCTCCTCTCGACTGCCATGATAGGGACTTATGAGCTTGGACTATTGAAAACCATCATAAGACCAACAACCTTCTCATGAGGCTTCTAAAAGCCATGAAGAAGACGTTTACTAGTGGATGCACATCTGCTGTTGCTATGGATGTTGCGATGCCCGCCCCCGCCCCTGCCCCTGCCACCAGTGGAGATCCTTTTTTTGAGGATATTGATTAGATGATTGATGCCAAGGCTGCTCAGTCTGAGGTAGAGGCACGTAAGAAGGCGCAACACGACGGTGTTGGACCGTCTACTTGATCTGATCTCCGATACACCGGTTTTTTATTTCTTTTCTTTTCCTTTTCTTTTTCTTTTTGCATTTCTTTTTATCTTTGAGACTTACCTCTTCTTCAGACTTATTTTCCCACTGAGACGATGTGAACAAAGTCTGGAGGAGGCTACTTATGTATTTTTCTTTTTCTTTTGGTGTATTTCGTTTGAGTCTTATGAGTCCTTTTAAAACTTGTTTTGGATGATCTATGCTTGATTATGACTTTAGATTATTATTCTGCGCATGTCCCTTAATCTTTATTCAATGGTCTTTTTTGTAGAACCATTAGCGCAGACAAACCGGAGAATCAAGATCTTGAATTTATTGTGATTGATTCTATATGATAAGATGATTAATGAATTTAATTTCTCTTGGTCAGGTTTCAATATTAGGAAATGAAAACATCATCCAGGATTGCAATTCCTATTCTTCACCGCTCTTTTTGGTAATCCTGGAGGGCCAGACTCAATTTTAGTCTGGTATCATCACCCTTACCCTATCTCCTTGATTCTCCATGCATCTATTTTATGCTCTTACATGCACACATGTGTAAAAAAAAATGGAGAGGGTAGACATGATTTTTCTGATTACTTAGATAAGATCGGAACCTTTAGATGGTTTAGACACAATCTTGTGTGTCTTAGGGAAGATGGGAGTTTTTTTGATGAATTATATGCATTTCTTTGTGATGTATGGGCATTGTCTTTTGTGTTGGGAAACTAATGAGAAGGATAATCTTATTAATGATAGGAACATCCCTTATATA
>OVAN01016759.1:0-10398 GCA_900406275.1 Anastatica hierochuntica
AAAAGCGAAGATCTAAGATAAATCCCCAATCTAACAACCTAATAATCACTGGATCATAAACTTCCTTTTTGAGAAACCCTAAACCCAACTAAGAAACTACTCACACATATCAATCAAATCAACACAAAACGAATTGGAGAAAGACATANATAATGTATTGAATTGAAAAACAAAGAGTAGAGAAAGAAATTCTTCTCCAAAAACGAAGTACGAAAGAGTATGATCTCTCTCAAGGATTACAAGCTCTCAAAAAGTCTGTTCTAAACGAAAAATAGCATAATCTGAAAGGAAAAATCGAGTCTAGGTTTTAGGTCAAACATCCGGTTCGTTTCAATCTTCAGTTTGTGTTTTCAGCTTTCGGTCCGATTTCGGGACAAGGATCGATCGATCCATGTCCCTTCACAGGACAAAGATCGATCGATCCCTGTCATTTTGTGAGGAATTTCTTCAGTTTTCTTGAGACTTCCTTCGGTGCTTGAAATCCATTCAAATGTGTTCTTTTGGTCCATTCAAGCTCCGTTCCTGTAAAAACATCAAAGAACAACAAACCGCGCAAAAACAATCCGAATACATACTAAAAACCATAATTCTCGTATGAGAACCGTATTAAAAACCGATAAAATACGAATACATCAATACTCCTTAATAGTTTTTGTCTCTTGCAGCAACTTCAATTCAGTCATCGGATCATTAAGAAGTTCTTCAATATTTCCTTAAACAAGATCTTATACATTCTCCAATCTTGACTTACGCTTCTCCCAATATCATATTGCATCCCCAATTGATGCCACACCGCTGCATCTCCATCAAAATCGATCGATGCTATACCAATTTTAAGCAATTCTGGTGTATTATCAAAGGCGAAGAACTGTTCAACCTTAAACATCCATTCCTTCAATATTTCACCATTAAAACGAGGAAAATCAATATTCGCTAACCTCGTTACTCCTGAATAAGAATATTGAATTCCTTGGTGCAACCGTCTGTTTGGATCGGTCGGAGAATGATTGATTTCCGGTGTCGCCGACATTACCGGTGATTTCTCCGATGGATTATGGTTACTCGTTGATGCTCCATTTACTAGTTTCGCCATGAGTAACCTAATCGCCTCGAACATGACGACAATGTTCTTGCTTATTTCTGCGTTTTGCTCCACCACCGTTGCCTCCAATGCCACAGTTCTTTCCACCATTTGATCCATACGTGAACTGATAATCTCCTTTGTACTTTGCAACAATGCTTGAAATCTCGTTTCTGCCTTCGATTCTGAGGAACAGTCTTGCTCTGATACCTTTGATAGAGTAAAATTGTAAAATCAATAGAATTGTTTTGAAACCTTGAGTATATGTTCTTAAAAACAACTCAATCTCATAAACTCAATCTTCTCTATGGCTTGGATAAGCAAAATATCATCATATCGGAATTACAAGAAGAAGATAATACGAATTACAAGAATCAATTTCAGCTATGAATGAAAATGGGTCAACACTTTTCTTCTTATTAGCTTCAAATCAACGAACTCTGCAACAAACTCTCTCCGCCACTCAGCTTCCACCATGTGTCACCCAACTTTACCAAATCGTCCACCAATTATCTCCTTCCACGTGCCCCTTATTTCCCTATAACAATGGTACGACGGTCGTCTTTGTTTTCCTTTTGGTTAGAGACGGTCGTCCTTATGATCTCACTTCTTTGCTACACTAATATTTCGTTTTTCATGTCTTTGTAATAATTTAAAGCTATATAACTTGTAGACATACGAGACTAAATTGAAAATATATGCATAAACTAAAATCCGAACACTTTTTCAGTAGTGGCCTAGGCGGTCCTAAAGTTTCTACTTTTCACCCCTTTTTAGATCCATCTGGGTTCCGGTAGATGGTAGTTATGAGGATCTTATGAACTTTGTTAGAATTTGAAGAATTTAGTATAGAGAATCAAGAGAATGAGATTAGAAAGAGAATAGAGAATATTGTAGCATAGAGAGAAAAATATTCAAGGAGAGAATTTTTTTTCCTTGTTATCTTTAGCATTACAATATCATATACTTAAATAGAAAAGCTAAGGAAGAAGAAGAAAATTCAAATTCAAAATTTAAAATAAATGAGTTGGAGCTAAACTAATTAATGGCTTCCTTCCTTTTTCCCAACGGATAGATAGTCTGACTATTTTTTTTCAACGGATATATAGTCAGATATCTCCTTGCTTGCCAATGGCTATATAGACTGACTAGATATATAGCCGGTCTATTTCTCATTGCTTCCAGCGGAGATATATAGTCCGACTAGATATATAGTCGACCTATTTCTCAATACTCCCCTTCAAGCTTAACTATAGGACCTTACTATAGTTAAGATTGGAACCATCAATCATTGCCTCATTAAAACCTAAGTGGGAAAACCCCTTGGGAAAAAATCACACTTAGGAAAAAGAGTATAATTCCTCATGGTTAGAGGCCTTCATCCCCGAATGTTCGGCTCAACCATTTGTCGAACCTTGTGACAATCTACCTCTATGTGATTCGTTCTTTCGTGGAACACCAAATTAGAGGCTATATGTATTGCGGCTTGATTATCACAATGCCTTGTGATCCGTCTTGACGACTCTATACCCAAATCCATGAGTAAGTTCTTGATCCAAATTAGCTCGTTCGTGAGTTTCCTCATAGCTCTATATTCGGCCTCGGCACTAGAGCATGACACCACCTTTTGATTCTTATTCTTCCAAGTGACCAAGTTTCCTCCTATGAAAGTGCAATAGCTCGTAGTAGATCTTCTATCATTCCTATATCCGGCCCAATCCGCATCACAATATCCTAATATCTCGGTATTTTTGTTACAACCCATCCATACTCCTGGTTCCGAAGATTCATTCAAGTAACTAACGATTCTTTCTACAATTTTCCAATGATGCATCTTTGGAGCTTGCATGTATTGGCTAACTTGGTTCACGGAAAAATATATGTCCGGCCTTGTGATAGTAAGATAGATAAGTTTTCCAACCATTCTTCTATATAGCTTTGCATCTTCAAACTGTTCATTTTCAAACTGCCCCTCACATGGTGTCTTGTATCCACCTTCAAGAGGTGTTTTGGTTATTCTCCCTTCAAGTTTACCTATCTCACACAACATATCAAGTGTGTACTTCCTTTGAGATAGAAATAGCCCCTCTTTAGATCGGCATATTTCTATTCCTAGAAAGTACTTTAGTTCACCCAAATCTTTAATATCAAAGACGGATTTAAGATATACCTTTGTGGATTGTACACCTTCTTTGTCGCTTCCCGTTATGATGATGTCGTCGACATAGACAAGTACCACAATTATACCATTCAGGTTTGTGAGAGTAAATAGAGTATGGTCTGCCTCAAATCTTCTAAAGCCTCTTACAATAAGAGTAGTACTTAGTTTGTGATATCACGCCCTTGCAGATTGCTTGAGTCTATAGATAGCTTTCTTTAGCCTTAGTACATTTTCGGGTTTGAAAATATGTTCTAAACCCGGAGGTGGATGCATATATACTTCATCTTCCAATTCTCCTTGTAGGAATGCATTCTTGACATCAATTTGCCAAAGATCTCACTCTAGGTTCACGGCAAGAGAGAGTACAATTCTGATTGTATGAAGCTTTGCTACGGGTGCAAAAGTATCTATGTAGTCTTCTCCATAAACTTGAGTGAATCTTCTTGCAACTAATCTTGCCTTGTACCTCTCAATCGTTCCATCACTCTTATATTTAATGGTAAAGACCCACTTACTCGACACGACCTTCTTTTCCCTAGGTAGTTCGGATTCAAACCATGTTACACTTGCATCTATAGCTTTATGTTCATCTCCAACTACATCCCTCTAAACTTTATGTTCTTTGGCTTCTTCATATGTCCTTGGTATGTATTGTTCATCCAAGTTAGCCATGAATACTTGATGTTCTTGAGGATACACGGCTAAAGAACAAGTGGCTTGAATGGGATGAGCCACGGCCTCATGATTGTAATACACCTTTTTTTCTACCCACTTTGATGGTTTCCTTACCCTTGCGCTTCTCCTTAGGGATAGAACTTGACCTTCTTGGACCTCTTGAGCATCATCCTCGAACCTCTCTTGGTCCTCTTCTCCTTGAGCTTCTTCCTCGGTCTCATGATGTTCTTGAGTTTCAGATTCATGGACTTCACCTTGATCATGACTAGATGATGAACTTTCTCCTTGTATCTTGGACTCATGTGGTTCATCATTGTTTCCCCCTTCATGGCCAAGATGAATGTCTTCTTGAGGTTGGTGATTCCAAGATTTTCCAAGATGATCCTTAAGTTTGTAGCTCAATCTGAAGAAGAACTTGAGAGATCCTTCAAGTTATCCCAATTCTTTTCTTCGAAATACCCCTTATCTTCCATAACATTTGTATCCTTTTTGAGTTGTAGAATATCCAAGAAACATTTCCTTTGTACTCTTGGGTTCAATTTTGTTTCTCAACTCTCCGGGAACTAAGACATAACACACAAAACCAAAAACACGTAAGTGGTTAATTGATGACTTAATTATGTTTAATACCTCAAATGGCGAGATGTCTAGGAGGATGTTTGTGGGAATTTGGTTAATGAGATAGCAAGCGGATACAACGACATCTCCCTAAAAATCTTTAGGCACATTTGTATGGAACATCATGGACCGAGCTACTTCCATCAAATGCCTATTCTTTCTCTCGGCAACTCCATTTTGTTGTGGAGTATTAGGGCAACTTGTTTGGTGAAGAATTCCATGCTTGTTGAGGTTCATTTTGAATGAGTTGCCAATGTATTCTCCTCCATTTTCCGATCTAAAAATCTTAATCTTTGCACTAAAATGGTTAGTCACATAATTTTGAAAATTTATAAAAGCTTCTAAAACTTTATCCTTATATTGCATTAATGTTAACTAAGTGTACTTTGATTTTTCATCTATTAATGTGACAAAATACTTAAGATTTTCTCTAGATAAAGATTGTGCACTCCATACATCCGAATCAATTAGATCAAAGCAATTTTCATAAATAGTTATCGATTTAGGAAATACGGACTTGCAATGTTTACCAAGAATACATGCTTCACATTCATGGTTTTTAAGAGAAACACTAGGTAACTATAATTCTAAGGTACAAGAATGAGGATGTCCTAACCTAGCATGCCATAATGCATCATTACTTAATCTAGAAACAGATTTGAAAGCATAAGAAAAATCGAACAATGGCTTGGTATCTTCAAGCATGTATAAGTCATCGTTGGTTCTTCCTTTGCCAAATACATTGCTTGATTTAATATCCTGAAAATGAACATCATTAGGACCAAATATAACATTGCAATTGAGATCATTTGTGACCTTCTTGACCGATAGCAAGTTAGATGTAAAACTAGGCAAATATAATGCTTTAGATTCTTTATCAAATAACCTAAGCATTCATTCCCCTTTAATTGGAACCCCATGATTATTAGCCACTACAACGCTTCCTAATGCAGGTTTTAGATCCTTAATCAAGCTTTTATCACTAATCATATGATTAGATGCACCAGAATCTACTATCAAAGGTTTAGTAATATTAGATGCAAGAAAGGTTTTACCATACACATTACGAGAGTTTTCCTTGAGTGCTTTGATTAAAGAATTCAAGTCAGATTTTTTGACCATTTCGGCTTGAGCATTCATCATTGAAGCCGTCAATGCTTTAAGTTCATCCTCATTGTCGTGAGTGGATGAACTAGTCGTCGGCTCCTCATTTGGTTTGAGTTGAGTAGTGTGCTTTTTGATGCTTGTAGCCGTTTCCCTTAGGCTTTAGATGTGGGTAGAGAATCCAACAACCCTCCTTGGTATGACCCATTCTCTTGCAATCCTCACAGTTCTTGTAAGACCATTGGCCGTGAGTTTCTCCTTTGTTGTTGCCTTGGCTGTGGTTATCCCATGGCTTATGATCTTGGTCGTAGCTCCCTTGTGCTTTGTTAGCCAACAACACTTCTCCTTTGCCTCCAAAGAGACCAAGAGAACCTTCCTCCTTTTGAATTTGAGAACAAACATCATCAAAAATTGGGATCTTTTCCGCTCTCAAGATGTGCTTAATAAGATCATTGTATGATGAGCTCAAAGTCAAGAGGAGACCAAAAAATTTGTCTTGCTCCCGCCTTTCATTAAGAATATTGGGATCCATGGTGCTTGGCCGAACCATTTCTAATTTAGCCCCCAAAGAGATCTAAATCTTCCAAAATGTTGAGTGAATGTAATACCTTCTTGACTAAGGTTGTTGATTGCTCTTTTTACTTCAATAACTCGGCTAAGATTAGATTTATTGTCATACACCTTTTTGAGAGTATCCCATAGGTTCTTTGCACTTTCACAATAGGAGTATGCTTTAAGTATGGATGCTTCTAGTGAATTTTGGAGAATAGAAAGCACCCATTTATTTTCTTGTGTCTATTTTCCCATTTCTACAAGGGCTATCTCTTCTTCTTGAGTGGTAATCTTTGGAGTTTCTCCTTCTTCAACATACTTCAAAAGCCCTTTTCCACTTAAATTTTCTTTGGTTAACCTTGACCAAAGAAGGTAGCTAGGACCCTTAAGGGTCACCGAAATCATCACTTGCTTGGAACTTTCCATAGCTTCTTAAATTTAAGAGTTTAAAATGAAGAAATTGAGGGAAATAGGTTCGGCTAGAAACCTAGAGAATTTAAAGAAGAATTTACGAAAAAATAAGGGAGAATTTGAGAGTATTCTGAGTATAATTTAAGAGAATTACGCCCAATGCTCTGATACCATGTTAGAATTTGAAGAATTTAGTAAAGAGAATCAAGAGAATGAGATTAGAAAGAGGAGAGAATACTGTGGCATAAAGAGAAAAATATTCAAGGAGAGGATTTCTTTTTCCTTGTTATCTTTAGCATTACAATATCATATACTTAAATAGAAAAGCTAAGGAAGAAGAAGACAATTCAAATTCAAAATTTAAAATAAATGAGTTGGAGCTAAACTCATTAATGGCTTCTTTCCTTTTTGCCAACGGATAGATAGTTTGACTATTTTTTTTCAACGGATATATAGTCAGATATCTCCTTGCTTGCCAACGGCTATATAGACTGACTAGATATATAGCCGGCCTATTTCTCATTGCTTCCAGCAGATATATATAATCTGACTAGATATATAGTCGGCCTATTTCTCAATAAACTTACATGAACCACCACATATTATCACCGAAATAGAAACGTTTAAAATTAACGTCACAAAATTTGATTAAATTCTCTATAAATGTTAAGACGGGCTTTACCACTTTCGATTTTACTACATCAATTATGCGACAACAATCCAGTTAGTAATAGTTCTACGTTGGGAATATCTCGCTTTCACAGTACTTTTGTTTCATTTTTCCTATTTTCATTTTAGTATTTTACCGTCGTGTAAGAGCCATTTAAATGCAACAAATAGAAAACATTTTGTTGAGAAAGTGTTTCATCAAGAATACGAACAATTATAAAAAAAACTGAATCTTTAATAATCTGCTATGCCTAATTTATTTTACACTTTTACTAATTTTAAAAAAAAAATCTTCTTTAACATTTTGATAAAGGTGAACTGTTTAATTTACAAGAGTATGAAGTACAGAGACATTGACTATTAGAGTAATAGAGATATAAAGCCTAAGCAAATAAGAGAACATTCTGTTTACAAAAGTAAAAGAGAGGCAAAAACAGGTAATGAAGAGGGAACAAAGAGGGCTATATGCTTATTTAGGGAGTTTAGCAAAATATCTGGGTTTGCTAAGTTTTTCGATGCACTACTCAAATACGGTTTCACGCAAACCCATTCTGACTACTCATTATACGTCCACACAACACAAACAGTTTCAATTCTGGTTTACGTCGATGGTTTGATCATCGTTGGAGATTCATCTTCTGCAGTAAAATATGTTTAAACATTACTTATCTACTTGTTTTTATATGAAAGGCTTCAAAGCTCTTAAATATTTCATGGGATTAGAAGTGGCACTAAATTCTCCAGGCATTTATCTGTCCTAATGGAAATACACTTTGGATATTATCATAGAGGTAGGACTGCTTGATGCAAACCTGCGGGATCTACCATTGATCAGAATCATCATCTGGCCTTAGTGGCGGGAGAGGATCTTGCTAATCCAGAACAATATCGCCGACTTGTTGGATGCCTCGTTTATCTTGATGCAACAGGACGGGTCTTACATATGTTGTTCACCTTCTTTCAAAATTTATGCAGAAACCTAAAGATGAACATTGGTTCGCTGTCTCGAAGACAATTTGTTACTTAAAAGGCACCATCAGCCAAGGAGTTCTCTTCCAGGCTGAGACATTTTTCATATAATTGGATGGTGTGACACATAATGGGCAGCTTTTCCGTTATATCACTTACTGGATGGATAATGCAACTAGGATCCTCTCTAATAGCCTCGAAAACCAAGAAACATGATATTGTACACTTGTCTTCTACCGAGGTAGATTTTCGTGCGATGCACGCTCTCACGAAAGAGTTGATTTGGCAAAAAGATCTCTTACTTGAAATGGGGATGATCATACTATGCCTATGTCTCTTCGATGTGATAACAAGTTCGCACTTCATTTCACATAGAACCTGATATTCCATGAAAAAACGAACCATATAGGTGTGATATGTCATTTTGTCCGAGGTAAAATATGAAAGACGTCGTCACAACTAGCTATGTCTTGACCTCATAACAACTTGCCGAAATACTTGTTAAAGCTCTTGGACGAAAGGAGTTTGATGATTTTCTTGTCAATTTGAACACAAACAACATCTATCACTTGATGATCAATAACTGAGAAGAACTTCGATCCTAACTTTTTATTCGTCAAAAATGCAGTAGATCCATTATACATAAGGAGTTAGATTAACATTTATCAGTTTTCCATAGACAAAACAGAACGTAGTTGTAACACCCGAACCTCCCAGTTCGATGTTAACAATCCGGTACAGACCAAATCCTTTCGCAAAACCACCAACTTCCACTTTAAACGTCACTTCTTACACTAAACTTACAAAACAGTTCCCCGAAAAAGAAAAGAGAAAAGGAGGGGTGAGTGACTTTCCGACACCAAGCCACTCAGTAAGAGAATATATTGAACTACCTTGCCTAAAAACAAGATTAGCCTAGAATTCTAGACCTAAACTACGACCCTCAATCAAGCACCTATCGTGCTGCGCAAGCAATCCCTATCATTCATGCATCATCATCATCATCATTCTCAAAACACACACTCACATGCTAGTCTATTTCAGTGTACTTCAAGTTCCCTTAACTCTCCTCCAGGGTACTCCATGTTCCCCTCTCACACCCCGAGGTACTCTCATTTCCCTTGGGTTCACTCTTCCAGGGTACTCCACGTTCCCCTCCTCACTCGCTCAGAATAGGTACTCTCATTTCCCCACCACGCTCCCAACACTCAGGGTACTTCACCTTTTCCCCCTTCGTTCAATGACAACCCAATATATGTCGCATGGGCCACATCAGCATGCAGTTCACACAATACCGTATTACCCTAAGCCATCATTTAAACAGTTCAAGCTTCTCATCACAATATTCATATACATTTACTTATGCTCGACTTAGCTACCAAACACACAATCGCAATCTAGGCGCATGGTAGTATCATAGCAAGTACATAATACAGTCAATATATTTGTGCCGAGACATATAGCTCGACACTGGCCCGTTTAACCCTAGACTACCGTTCTAACCTAGGTTCCAAATGCAGTAATCTAATATATGCCCTCACCTTAGCCACTTGCAGAAGATCAACGCCGAACTCAGCTCTCTCACGGTCGACAAATTTGTAACATCGACTTCAGAGGCATGCTTCTCCCTTCATATGGATCCGAATCTGGTTTTCCTTTTACCAGTTGATAGATATGAGTGCCCTTGACTTCCCTATAGAAAAGCAACGCAAACAACAACCTCTAGATGAGCCAAACACCCTTTACACCAAAACTAGGCAGATCTAGAAATCTGACATATTCTTTGTCACTTGGAAACGAAGACATAACTCCGAAGCCCTAGATACCCTCTAGCCACAGCCCAAGTTTCGCCCCGATCAGAAACCATCTGAATTGCCGATCGTCCTCCCCTTCCTGGCTAGTCGCAGATCCAATCTGAACAGATACCTCTCGGGAGAATAGCCATAACTTTTAGTAGAGAGATTCAAATGACAAAACATTTGATGGAGATGATAGATCTAATAGAGGAGCACTTACTATAGAAAATCTAGATCGATCCTTGATGATTTGTTCGGCTTTTCTTTCGTTCTCCCACAACATGTATGTTCTATCTCCAAAGACTGCATGGACTAGCTTCTTCTCTCTCTCTCTCTCTCTCTCTCTCTCTCTCTCTCTCTCT
>OVAN01016760.1:0-10397 GCA_900406275.1 Anastatica hierochuntica
TATATATATATATATATATATATATATATATATATATATATATATAAACTAATGGAAGAATCCAAATTCAAGGACCCCCGATTCATTACAAAAAAAACTCATACTTCTTTGATACGAAACTCCATTGTAATCCATTAACTTTGTTCATAAAAAAGAGTCGACTTTGATTTATCAATTGTATTCAAATCATAGTCTTATCTCCTTTGAAGAATCAAAAACCCCTAAATATTTATAGTTATGATTTTATGACCACTATTCATTTTTTTTTGAAAAATCCGTTCCCGTTTTTCAAAAACTTATAATCACGTTATAAACAGAAAAATAAATCTGTTTTTTACAAGTGTTGCAAAGATGTGTTCCAATGGTTTTCCAACCTAGCGAAGTGTTATATCGATTACTTAATCAAGCTAACAGATCAATTCATTGAACTGTTCGCTAGCAGTCTTACCTATTGGGGGTTATTTTATTCCTTTAAAGCTCAACCTTAGCCTAGACCAAGGAGACATAAACAAACTCCCTAGTTGTAGGTACAAACCAAGGCCATAACAAAGGACACCATCGCCAAGCCGAGGTCATAGCCGAGGTAGGGCGGATATACCCTTAGTCGGTCTAAATCTTAAGAGATAAGGATAAATGCCTTAATGAATCTAGGGAAATATTCCTTATTGTAAGATAGACTCAAATATAGAAGTTATCCAAAAAATATTTGGAAATATACTGATTCGAAGGCTATAAATACAAAGGGAAGAACCCTAATTCAAGGATCCGAAACTTTGACAAACACAACTATTGTAATCGATCTCTCTTATTCAATAATAAAGAAGAATCGTTGTACATAAATATTTACTCTTTTTTCTCTCATCTCACTTGAAAGCCCTCAAACCCTTAGCAATTTCGTTCTTGTTCTTCTCCATCGAAGAATCATCAAACCCCCCCCCCCAAACAATTTGGTGCTAGAAGGACAGAGGGATTTCCACAACAACAAAGAAACAAAGATGATCCAATCTTACAGTTCATCTGAACCAAAGAACTGCAAAGCCGTCGAACCCATATATGAGGATGTAGTTGTAATTCCACCCGAGAAGGAAACACCTGAGACAGCCGACGACGCGACGATCGCGGTGAAACTTCAAGAGTACAAGATGATCGCGGCGAAGCTGAGAGAGATCAAATCTCGCCTGAAGGAGCTGGAAGACGAGAACACAGTTCCCAAAACTTTGACGGCGGAGACAGACGCTGATACACCCGACGGTGACGGCAAAGACGACGAAAGGCGTGCTAGGTTCAACAGGAAATTCCCGTCGATGCAGATAGTAGGCGAAACACCAACGAAGGTCGTTAAGGAAACTCGAACGCATCAGACTCTAAGCTCAGGGCTAACCTTTACCCTTGGTTCGCACCATCATAGCGGCCCTAGCAAATCCTACGAGGGAAACACTAACGAGGCCTTCGGGTAGAAGCCATGCTAATGGAAAGGCTAGAAGCCATGAAAAATATGATAAAGTGTCTGCCAAGAGTAGCTCAACCGATTATCAAGAGCACGCCCAACTCCTATGCGTATACACCCTTCCTTGGTGTTATCAACCTTAGCGAAGTCCCAAAAAGATTCGCTTAGCCGGTCAGGACTCTGTACGATGGGACAACCAATCCAGATACGCACATCTCGCAGTATCACCAACGCACGCTCATCGCTTCTATTAGCTCTTAGTACTTGGAAGTTTGTATGTGCAAAGGATTTGGAGGGACCCTCACAGGCCCAGCGTTATTACGGTACTCCAACCTGGCCAACGACTCCATTAACTCCTTTTCCATGCTAACAGATCGCATTCTCGAGCAGTTCGCCAGCAGCTGAGTTTTGAGACACTCCTCTGATGATCTCTACTGAATCAAGCAATATCCAGAGGACTGCTGAACGGTGGTGACTTGTACAAAGACCTCACCAAATACCGCTGCCAAACCATGGAGGACGTACTCTCCAATTCTTGGGCTCAAATCAAATGGGAGGAAGACCCAGTCTATCAGGCCCAACTAGCACGCTGAAATCATCCCAAAGGGCATGGTAACTCCAATGCCACGAACAATGATAAGTCTAATGCCAAGTCTAGACCTTAAAACTCCGCCAAGGGTGGCCACAAAGGATGGCTGATGCCCTTAGCAAGAGTAGAGCACGAGAAGTATATATCCATGACATGGCCCGACATGTCCTGCATAGTGATATCCCCGGCCGAAGTAGTGACAAAGCTGGGACGTTTGGCCGGAAAAGTCAAGTGGCCGGTAAAGATGCAGGCCCCCCAGCATAAGAGAGACATATCTAATTGGTGCGATTTTCACCATGACCATGGTCACCTAACGGAGGATTGCTTCCAACTAAGGTTCGAAGTGAATGGGTTCCTCCGAAAGGGATACCTACGAGAGTTTCTCTTAGACAAAGAAAAGGAACTCATTCATGAACATACCAAGAATGACATTCCCATGGGGTCAAGACCTGATTCCCGAAGGGAAGGTTATAACGTCAACCTCATCACTGGAGGGTCAGAAGTAAGTGGAGTGACAATCTCTGCTACAAAAAGAACCGCTCGCGCTGCTAAGGCCCACCGTGGAGTAGATGTCATGGCGGTTAGCAGAGAAAGCGAAGATCGCCTTGACATAATAAGCTTCACTGCCAATACCAAAGTGGAAGTGATGACTCTGCACCATGATGCTCTGGTGATATCAATAAAAGTTGTGAACTGCCTCATGAGGCGCATCCTTGTCGACAATGGCTGCTCAACTAATATAATCCTCCTTGTCTAACCATCCATGATGCAGATGCAAGTCTAGAATAAATAAATTGATTTTCTGTGAATTAGCGATTTGTCACCTAAGTGATTCTTTTTAAAGAAAAGCGGTATAAATAAGATGC
Organism: Anastatica hierochuntica; assembly: GCA_900406275.1. Taxonomy (NCBI): domain Eukaryota; kingdom Viridiplantae; phylum Streptophyta; class Magnoliopsida; order Brassicales; family Brassicaceae; genus Anastatica; species Anastatica hierochuntica. The sequence goes on from OVAN01016760.1 coordinate 2,903, forward strand.
CTCCGAAAATTACTAGACCGAGTCTAAATGTTGTGGACCTGGTTGACCACGAGAACCTAGGTTAGTAATAACCAAGGATAATCGGGCAATCTAAACTAAGGCTTTATGCCACCAAGACCTTGTGCCAAAAAGAAAAAAAATTCATATAATGCGGACGGGGTCCTAAAAGCCGTGGTTGAAAGGTCATGGTGCAATTCGGACAAGCTCTTAACTATGGTCCATCTAATGCAGACGGGATCCTAAAACAATGGTTGGAAAGCCTGGCAAAATGCGGACATGCTCCCAATAGTGGTATATAAAATTCATCAAAACTATAAGTTAACAAAACTAATGGATATGTGCACCCCTGTCTATTATACTATTTGGCTCACAGAAAAACTTAAAATCGGTCAGTCACAATAAAACTAGCAAAAACTCTGACACAAAGTGTCAATAAGGCTTTGGCCCATGGACTAAATGTCCAAACAGGCAGGTGTGCCAAGAGGCAGGTGTGCCCACTAATCTATGTATTAAAACATAGGTCCCAATCGAGATTAAGGCTTGCCAAGTGAAACGCTTATGAATTGGCGACTCCTAAATCGTGAAATTGGCATGACCTTATCTCACAGAAACTAGACTTTCATATTCTAACAGATATGAATCCATGGTTCACCAAGGGTTTTATTCCCCATAGTTACACTTGGTTAAGACCACCACGGATCCTTGGTTCTCTAAGGCCATGTGCCCCCGAGCTTAGATATCAAATTTGAAAATTTGTAAATTTAATGCCCCATAGACCACAGTCCACTAGGGCCATGTTCCCCATGTTTCTTTGAATGCAAGTCCAACGACAAAAGATCTTGGATCTACCAAAGCTATGGATATCTAGGCCCCAATAAAGCGGCTAGAACTAGCAGTTCAAAATATTCCAACCATCCAAGGCCGAAAGCCCCAAAGATCAGGATGTCATCTCAAAAGAGCAAGAAAGCCCTCGAACTCAAAAGAGAAGCAAGGAGATAACCTCTGCGATGGACCTGACATGATCAGACATTTAAAAAGACTGATCCAGAATCCATAGTCTATACCTTCGGAAAGAAGTTTGGAGATAATCCAACGCAACAAGCAGAAACCCATTTGTCGCTATGGCAGCCATTACGGTTCACCAAGATTTTAATATTGACTCGTCGAGCCTTTGTCGTTGCCTCTTCTAGGCCCCCGACGTCCTTGCACTTAAGGTAAGAATCAACGAAAATCTACAAAGGAAATAAAAGTCAGCAGCCACCCAAAGCGTCAAAAGGAAGTTGACCATGTGCTTACTCCAAGAGCCTTGGAGCAAAGATCCTCCTCAGAATGGGGCTGCTTCTCCATTATATCAGCTACGCTAGCAGCTAAACGATAGTCAACGAGGGCATCTTGTCGAGAAGTTGGAGCCTCAGTGGAAGATGGAGTCAAGGAAACCTCCTTGATAGAGCGAGATTTCTTGACGGCACTGGAAGCGGTTGGAGCCCTAACCCTCTTCTTGATCAAGGACTTTCTCTCCTTGGTAGGGACTTCATCAAATATAGATTCCACGTCCACTAATTTGGCACTACCTTCTTTGTACTTCTTGAGAGCCGCAGAGGTCACGTTCCCAGGTCTTTTCCTCATGTCTGCCCCTATTAACAATGTAGGAGAAAAGTGAAGAAAAGCAGCAGACCGAAGTACCTAGGGGAGAGTCATGAAAAGCTTACCAAAGATAGAGGTGTATCCTAGACTGTGCTCGCTAACAAAGAAATCAAATGCCCTCCAACTCTTGGGGAGTCCTAGGATTGCCTCCACTTCTGGTCTGCCCGACTCTGGTGGTGAAATCTTGACCTCTACATAAAAACAAAGCAAGTACAAAGTAAGGCATTAGCAAGGTTGGGGAATGTTTAACAAAATCAAGCCTACAGTCCGTTGCATTCCCAGCGAGTTAAAAACCCTTGACTATCTCCCAAAGAGAGAAGATAATAGCGGTTTCTGAAGACCTCGTCCTTAGATCTCGAGACGTAGTGAGACCTGTAATCCACCAAGGCTTCTATGAAAACCGAAATTCACAGTGTCGATTTTTGTAATCGGAGGAAAGCCAAGAAACCCTAACTTTCCTTGAGGTCCCAGATTCTGCTAAGCCAAATGTCAAGAGATCAGAATATAAAATAACAGACGTAGTAAAAGTAAAGAAGGAATCAAAACAAGAATTGAGCAATCAAAATTTTATTCCGAATCTGCGTCTGAGCTTTACAACAGGTGATAAGCCTTGGCCGCAAGAGTTGTAGGCAAGTTCCATAGTTCTAACAACGTAAGACTTGTAAACCTAATTGAGTCGCAGCTCGCTAACAAAACCAGAAAAATAACCTAATCTCTCTAAGTGCTAACTTCTGCAGAAATTTTTGTGTGTCTATGTCCTTTTCCTTTGCCTCTCTTATATATGCCTTCATAGGTTAGCCAGCATTCATTTTATGCCCTTGATTCAGGTTTATCCTTTCGTAGAAATATTCCTTTTGATGATTCGAGTATATCCTTTTTCGAGAATATTGCTTATCTTCTCGATTTTCCATATTTATCTATAAACTAGACTTTATCGTCTTTTTCATTTATCTTTCGCGGAACTCGGGTAAATCGTCAACGTCATTGGGCCCATTCTCGTCTGAAATCGTAAGGGGACCTTTGTCGCATTTTCGGCCTTCTTGGGTTGTGTTGCGATTAAGTGATTTTTACGATTTCTTTCGGAGAAGTCATTCTTCGTGCGATTACACGGGGATAGTTTCGCAAAATGATAAGACCAATCGTATAGTTAAGATAATATCGTTGTTCGAGATACCTATTTTTTTTACACAATCGGTACAAAGTTTTTACGACAAGAACAAGTCTTTACAATTCTTATCGTGAAACTTTAACGGAAAAACCAATCAAGACGAAACGAGAGACAGACAAGCCAAGATCCGAAGGAGAGGATGATGAAGAGAATGTGGTCTAGTCAACAATGGGCGACTAGACATTATCCGTGTCTAGTCGCCTATGGGAGACTAGACTTTGTCTGTGTCTAGTCGCCCTTGGGCGACTAGACTTTCTCAAGAGACTAGAGTCCCATGGCCGACTAGACATTGTTCTTGTCTAGTTGCCCATGGGTGACTAGACTTTGTCAAGAGTGTAGTCCCCCACGGGCGACTAGACATTGTTCGTGTCTAGTCGCCCATGGGCGACTAGACTTTTTTCAGTTTAACCATGGGCGTCATTGCGACTTCTCTTGGCTTATGCTAAGCTACGAAGCAGATTCGCGACTGTTTTTGGCATCATCAAATTGCGGCAATTCCATTGGGAGTCGGGAATTTGATTCCTAAGTGGTAGGTCGATGGGACTTGCCTTAATGCAGTTTATCTATGGTGTTCCCATGATCACATTATAGATGGCAGGATGGTCGACGACCACAAAACCGACGAATTTCTTGATTTCCTTGGCCCTCACCGGGAGCTTAATCTATCCAAGACACATTGACATCGTACCAGAGAAACCCGTGAGTTGTTTTAGCGTGGGTGTGACCTCGGATAAGTCGATATTCATCCTGTTGAGGGTATTGCGGAAGATAATATCGATGGTACTTCATGTGTCGATGAGGACCCTAGCAACTTTAGGGTCTTTTATGACAAGGTCAATCAGGAGGGTATCGCTATGAGGTTTGTCAATTTTGATAGTTTCACATTCCTCAAAAGCGATAGTGTCATTTGCTGTGTCGAGTGGCATAGACCCGTTTGCACTAGATTCGCCCTTTCGGTGGTATGCCTTTATAGACGAGACGGTGTAGCGGAAGTATTGCGACCCTCTGGTGATCATACTTACTCTGCAGCGATTAGCATCGTTGCCTTTGTCGTAAGGTCTCCTTCCGGGATTTTCGTCCGCTTGAGTTCCTTGAGACGTGGTGTCTCTTGGAGGTGCCTTATTAGTTTTCGGTTGGCGGTCTGTATTGCGCATGAAGTCTTTTATGTTGGTTACGTCTGAGATTTCCCCCGCGGGTAGTTTTTTCCGTAAGTCTTGCTCCAAGAACCTGGCAGTTTGCAGTGGAGTGACCTTTTGTTTGGTGGAACTTGCAGAAGATGTTCTCATCGTACAACGTGTTCCGCGTCTAGGTGTTCCCCGATGTTTTCCCTTATTCGCACGGGGAGTTAATAGCGTAATTATGTGCCCCCTGGACGTCTTCTACCTCGTGATGGACATATTTTTCGTTGCGAGGGATCTTCTTTTTCGTTTTCTGCTCTGAGGTAACGTCTTTTGAGGATGCCTTCGTTGGTTTATGTTTTTGTGATATAACTTTCATTTCTTCTTCGATGATGATGAAGTCAGTAGCCTTGTGAAGCGCATCTTGAATCATGCGTGGTTTTTCTTAGCATATCTACTGCCACCTTGTCACTGATCCCATTGAATTTTCGACATCACTATCTTGAACGTATGAGTTTTTCAGTCCATAAACATGGAGTATTGTTTGTGAAATTCCGAGGTGAGTTTTCGAAAACTTCCAATGGAGTTTTCTCATAGACGGGAGAACCACTAGAGGGTCGCTCCTTGGAGATATTCAACAAAGTGGTGGTAGAAGCCAACAGTTTCGTCGCCTTCCTTGAGTTTCGATCTCGCCATTGCGATTTGGAAAGTCTGTAGGTGAGCTTTCGGATCGGTGGTTCCGTCATACATTAGGACTTTCACCTTTCTGGGATCTGACACTTTGGTTGTTGATTATGCGAGCAGTGAATGGAATTTTCAGAGCCTCTTCGAGGAACCTATCGATCTCTGGTGCGGCACTAGTCGCATGGTGAATTTACGATTTCACCGCTTTAATCTCTGCCATTGTTTTCGTGAGGTAGTCACGGAGATTACAAATCTTGTCAAGATCATCGTTAGCAGTTTTACGAGACGGTCGGCGTTTACTGCGAATGACTCTGGCTTGCTCCTCGGCCTGTTTCTCCTGCTCTACTCAAAAGATATTCTCTTCTTCTTCTATCATGGGTTCGCTGAGCTGAGAGTTTTGCCGTATTGCGCGGCCCTGAACCCTTCTTGGGTGTATGTCTGTGTCTTCATCCGTGGGATCGAAATGATCGCTGAAGTCCAAGTCGATCTTCTCTACTTCGTTTTCTTGTGTCTCCTTCTCGAAAGTAGGAAGGTCATCCATGTTGTTTTGTGTTGCGACAATGGGGTGATTTCGTCGGGATTTTTTTCTTACGTTTTTCCTGCACGTTCTGGGGTTTGTCGAGCAGAGTTGTGAAGTCGAGTCGTCTTCCGTGGATTCCGGAAGCTCTACGCGGAAGAATGGTTTTAGTCCTCGTGGTTAGGGTTTCAACCTGTTTAGCGAGAGATCTAGTTAGTTTCTTGTTTAGCCGACTACTTTTTGAGAGTCGAGAACATCTTTTTGATCTCCTCGAAAGTCGCGGTGTATGCGTCAGCGTTGACCATGTTATCGTTCGTAGTGGGAGTGTTTTCAAAATAGTCGTTGGCGTTATTGCCGTCACGAGCTGGTTGATTGTTCTGGTTGTCTGTAGTCATATCTGATCTAGCGTTTTGCGGCTGTGAGTTAGGTTGATTCGTACCTTAAAAGAATCACCCTCCTTCTATCGCCAAACTGTGGGAACCGAAATTCACACTTTCGATTTTCATAATCAGAGGAAAGCCAAGAGACCCTAACTTTCCTTGAACACTTGGAACACAAAATACAAAATAACAGACGAAGTAAAAGTATAAAAAGGAATCAAAACAAGAATTGAGCAATCGAGATCTTATTCCAAATTTGGGTGTGATCGTTACTACAGATGATAAGGTTTGGTAGCAAGAGCTGTAGGCGAATTCCCTAGTTCTAAAAACGTAAGACTTGTAAACGTAGTTGAGTCGCAGCTCGCTAAAAATAACGAAAATATAAGCTAATCGTTCTAAGTGCTAAGTTCTGTAGAACTTTTTTGTGTCTACGTCCTTCTCCTTCGCCTCTCTTATATATGCCTTCGTATGTCGACCAACTTTTCTTTTCTACCCTTGATTCAAGTTTATTCTTCCGCGGAAATATTCCCTTTATGATTCGAGTATATCCTTTTTCGAGAATATTCCTTATCTTCTCGATTTTCAATATTTATCTCTACGCTTGACTTTATCGTCTTTTCCATTTATCTTTTGCGGAACTCGGGTAAATCGTCAACGTAGTTGGGCCCATCCTCGTCTGAAATCTAAGTTGACCTATGTCGCATTTTTTTCTTTCTTGGGCGGTTTTGTGATTAAGTGATTTTTACGATTTCTTTCGAAGAAGTCATTATTCGTGCGAATACACAGCGATTGTTTTGGAAAATGATATGGCCAATTGTATAGTTAAGATAATATCGGTTTTCGAGTTAACCATTATTATTTTATACATTCGATACAAAATTTTTATGAAAAAAACAAGTCTTTACGATTGTTATCGTGAAACTTTAACGGAAATTCCAAACGAGATGAAACGAGAGAAAATCAAGCCAAGATCCGATGGAGAGGATGATGAAGAGAACGTGGTCTAGTCAACTGTGGGCGACTTGACGTTATTCGCGTCTAGTCGCCCATGGGCGACTTGACGTTATTCGCGTCTAGTCGCCCATGTGCGACTAGACATTGTTCGTGTCAAATCGCCCAGGGGTGACTAGAATTTATCTGTGTGGGTGACTAGACTTTGTCCGTGTCTAGTCACCCGTGTGCGACTAGACTTTTTCAAGTTTCTAGTCGCACAGGGGCGACTAGACATTGTTGGTGTCTAGTCGCCCCTGGGCGACTACTAGACGTTGCTCGTGTTTAGTCGCCCATGGGAGATTAGTTTTTGTGATGAGTCTAGACGCACACAAGAGACTAGACCTTTGTCGTGTCTCAGGAGCGATGCGGTTATCCGATGTTTATGGTGATTGTTTATCGCCCTGAAACTTGTCTGTCGAGATCTTTCGAGAGTTGTTCGGAAATCTCAAGTGTTGATTTCGATACTTTCCATGTCTAGTCGCTCGCGCGTGACCATGCTTCGCGGAGTAACTGCTTACGGTTGGGAGAAGATGATCTAGTCGATAAGAACCTTAGATTTAATAGTTTCCTTATGTTCTTGGTTTCCAAAAGAGAGTCAATATTATCGTGGTGCTTTTTAGGCATTGATTTCGTTGTGATCGTTTTTGACCCCAAAAGCTTCCTTGCCCATTGTGGTGTGAACTCTACAAGAAACTGGTCATTTAGCAACGAATTTTAGCGACAATTTAACAGCGTCGTTAATTAGCGACGAATTAACGACGAATTACCGACGATAGTCGCTAATTCGTCGTTTGTTAACGACGAAACAAATCGTCGTTAAATAGTTGTACATTAGCGACGATTTACCAACGAATATGAATATTCGTCGTTAATGCGTCGTTAATTAACAACGAGNTAGTTATCCATGTTAATTCCTTGTTAAATTTCAATGTAAATCCCATGTAAAATTTATGAAATTCTATAAATACCTCACTCACTTTCACCTCAAATC
>OVAN01016761.1:0-10396 GCA_900406275.1 Anastatica hierochuntica
TCGACCCAGGCAGTCGATGGCTGCCTACCTAGGCAGTTTAGAAGGCTTTTTATCCCCTTTTTCATCTCCTTTAATCTCCATCTCTTCCATGTGCTCCTAGCCTCTTGTCTCCATGATTTTCAAGCTTCAATCCACCCTTGAATCCACCATTGGAGCCTCCCAAAGTCCATCCNAAAAAATGCAATATGAACCTAATCTAGACTCTATACTCTAAATTATGCATTCCAAAGCTAATACGCTCATTTACAATCTAATAATGAATGAAAACTAAGCTAAAAAACACTAAAATTTGCATGAAATTGTATGTACATCAGTTATGTCGAGATTGTTTAGGTTTTTCAGTCTCAATTTTTCCTTTAGGTCTTTCACATGATTCACATCTATCGTTTTTGATTGAGATTATTGTATGTCTCATGGGTCTTCTACTATTCATGGGTGTTTGAGTTTCAGTAAAAAATTTTTGTTTGTTACTCATGTCTATATGATGATTTTTCTGTCTTTTTTATTCATGGGTCATTGATGATTTGTCTATCTTTTTTATATGCAATAATGCATGTACATTGGATTACTTGTGTATATGAGTTTACATGTTCTTCTTCAGCATCTGCATTTGTGTCTTATGTTGTCTCTCATGGTGTATAATTGTATATTATATAGTTGTATGGATTGTCTTTCTTTGTATGTGCCATAAGTCTAAGTGCCTGTGACGGTATCTCAGGGTAGTGTACTAGTGTGTAAGTACTCATCTTTAGTTTATATGTTTGCACTTTGCACATAGACTCTTTATCATTTAAGATATCTGATAATCGTGATAATGATCAAGAATATGTTGCTCCTGAATTCGGAGTCAAAAGAAAGGAGAATACTAGTGGAGCTACATCAATGCCAAACAAACCGAAGAAGATAATGAATGCAAGATCTATTGTATGGTCTCACTTTACAAGAACAAAAGAAAATCGGAAAAAATACCTTTGCAACTATTGACAGAAGATGTTCACATGTGCAACCAAATTTGGCACATCAAACCTCCAAAAGCTTCTTCAAGTTTGTAAAGAGTATAAGTCATGGTTAGTTGGACAAAAGGACATTCAACCTGTCATTAACTCAGAAGGAGTGTTAAATGTAGCCAAAGTTCTTGAGCATGTCTTCAGAGAAACATCAAACGAGTTACTAGTATTGGCAGAGCTACCACTTTCTTTCGTAGAATGTGTACCATGGAAGAAGTTCTGCAATAAGTTTTGTAGTCTATTAGCAGAATATATAGTAGCTTCAAGTTTGTGTTAAAATGGTTTATTGGAGTCTGACTCTTTATGCTTATTTTTTATGTACACAAGGTGAATCTATACAAACCTCACTCGAGGAGGACTGCTACAAGGGACATAGTTGAGATGTTTGTCAGTAAGAAAGCAGAACTGAAGAGGTGGATATCAAGTACCAAGCAAAGAGTTTCACTTACAACTGACATATGGGTTTCACAAGTGATTGGTAATGAACCATTGAACCTTAATCACATCATTTTAGGCCTAGAATTGATTATTTTTATTATTTTAGTGTTCTTACATTTTATTTTTCATTACTTCATTGTCTGTTTTTGACTAACTACACATTTTTGTGTTTTGTGTCGTCATCAGCTTCTAGCTATACGGTGATAACAACCCATTTTGTTGATATACATTGGCAGCTGAGGAAATTAATCCTCGGTTTCAAGTATGTCATGGATCATAAAGGTCAGACCATTGCCACAGTTCTTTTAGAATTTTTAGCAGAATGGGGAATAGAAAAAGTTTTCTGTATTATTGTGGATAATGCAACTGCCAATAGTTCAATATTAAAAACATTCCAAACAAAATTTAGCATGGTGTCTAGTGACTCTCTAGTCTTAGATGGGGAACATTGTCATATGTGATGCTGTGAACACATTATCAATCTGATTGCTAGAGAAGGTTTAAGTGAGATAAGTCAAAGTGTGGATTCCATACGCAACTCTATTATGTATGTTAGATCCTCTAGCCCTATATTGAAGTCTTTTGATCAAAGGGTCACTACAGGCAGAATGACTCGGGTAGTTTGCCTTTAGATGTTTCAACTAGGTGGAACTCAACCTTTTTGATGCTTTCTAGGGTTATACAGTTTAGAGGGGCATTTGATAAGATGGAACTAGAGTATAAACTGTATAATGATTACCTTTTGGAAGTTGAGAAGGGGAAGCGTAAGAGGTGTGGGCCTCCTAATTCCAGTGATTGGAATTCAGCAGAGAGATTAGTTAGGTTCTTAGTTATATTCTAAAACAGCACATTGGTCGTGTATGCATCAAACAAAGTTAACTCTTACAAATGTTATGGAGAGATAGTGACAATAGAGAGAAACCTACAATCTCTGGCCAATAGTTTAGATGCAGAACTGAAGAAGAAAGCCTCTGAAATGTTAAACAAGCTCTTGAAGTACTGAGATGGGATCAAAAATGTCAATAGGATGTTGATTTTAGCATCAATATTTGATCCTAGGAAGAAAATGAATTTCGCCAAGTTATTTTTGAGAAGTTTTATGGGAAAGACACTATGGAGAGCAAAGAAATGTGTGAATCAATGTCTACTCTACTTACCAACATATTCAAAGCGTATAGTACTTGTCATAACAAAGGCTCATCGACTGCTCAGTCATCACAATCTCAACAAACATCTTCTCATAGTGCTCAAGAGCAAGTAACAGACTGAATGGAGTTGGTTCATGAAGGTTTTGGATACGAAAGGATGGACTCTGTGTATAAAAAGGTTGTTGATGAGATTGGAGAGGATCCAAGGGATGAATTGGAGATATATTTGAAAGATCATGTTGAGGATCCAAGGATAATGGATGAAATGGAATATGATGTGCTCTCTTGGTGGAAGGTAAACAGGATTAAGTTCTCTGTTTTAGCAGAAATGGCAAGAGATCTTCTTGCTATGCAACTATCCTCTGCAGCTTAGAAAAGTGAATTCAGCACTTGTGGTAGGATATTAGATCCATATATGAATTTTTTTAACTCACTATATGTTGGAGGTTTTAATGTGTACTGAACAGTGGATGAATGCTGATATTAAACTAAGTGACATTGTGGTCACTAATGAGCAATTGTTGGCTGATGTGGAGTTGTTGGACATGCTTGAAAAAGGTTTAAGTATCTGTCTTTGAAAATATCTTGATTTCTTTTTGTGTTTATCGAAAGTTAACACTGTCTATTGTTTTGTAATTTTTGTTTTATTTTTCCAGAATTTGAGAACCACACTATTCAAGGTGATTGAATTGAAAAGACTACTCACTACCTGATCAGATTTAAAAGGTATGATATATCTTCATCAAACTAATTCATCAATCTGATTTTTGGTTTATCAGCCTTATTTTTCATTTCTTATGTTTGTAACAGGGAGATGATGATTCAATGGTGCTTTAAATTTCTAAGTATTTCACTATTTCGTGTGGTTTTAGTCTTTCCTTTGCTCTTTAGACTTTATTATTAAACAATGGTGTCACTTGTATATAAGTCTTCTACTTTATTTGCTTAAACTCCTTTACTTTATTTGCTTAAACAAGCTATTTACTGATAGATTTTGGATTGTTTTTGAGGTCACTTTGTTTTATGTTTGATGAATTTGAAGTCGAAGGTGTTAGTATTTCGGGTGATTTAATACTTGTTTGGGTAAAACTACTTGTTTGAGTATATATTTTTTCGGATAATATAGTATTTCGGTTAATTTTATATTTGTTCGGGTACAAAAACCGATATCCGAACCGAATCCAAAAACAAATCGGATATACTCGGGTTTTGTACGAATTACCAAACTTGATCCAAACCCGAAATTATCCGATCCGAATCCGATCCAATATATAGAAATACCCGAATGGGATTTGTGAGCCTCAAACCGAAAACCCGAAACCCGAATAGTCTCGATCCGAACGGGTATCCGAATGCTTAGCCCTAATTTTACATCTGAGAATTTATCGGACCCTGAAAAATTTGATCCGAACCGAATATTCGTATTTGGTTCGGCCATATGATCTGTTCAGCATAGTTGGAATTTACTTACGGATCGGTAAGCAGTTCGGTTCGGATATTACTTGCCGATTGGTTAACCTAACCGAATTTAATCATTTTTTAGAACTTCAACCAAAATTAATCCTTAAATTTATTAATTACTAACACTCGACATTTGAGGGAAAAATATATTCAATATTTGTGGAAAAGATATCATTTTTGTTATGAAAATAGAAAAGATATGGGAATTGGTGATGTCTTATTCCACTGGTAATAAGCCCTTTATATAGTAGGGCAATAAGGGGTTACCTTTAGTTTGAAGTTAAAGCTAACAAGAGAAAAGGAAAGTTAACAAATACTTAAACTTGGTAATTAAGTAATCATAGGAACCTTCTTTAATGTGGGCTTTATAATGGACATCCACATAATATTTATAACAAGTGATCTTACAATCATTAGACTACTCAAAGGATGTGCTTGATCCATAGAAATCCTTTTAAAGATTTTTTTTCTGTGTATGTCATTTGATGCACTAGGATTTCATTACATAGATGCTCTATTTGTAATCCCAGACAAAACTTTGTTTTTCCAAGATCTTTCATCTCAAACTCTTTATTTACATATTCCATTGTATATGAAATTTCTTCAGGAGTTCCAATGAATATTCAAATCGTCAACATACACTGCAGTTATAACGAACCCTTGTCCGAATTTCATTATAAATATGCATGGACTGATAGGATCGTTTTTATATCCTTCTTTTACCAAGTATTCACTATACATCCTGATTGTTTCAATCCATAAGAGATCAATTTAACTTTATACAGTAATGTTCTCAAGAACTAGAATTAGCTGCTTCTGGCAACTTAAATCCTTCTGGAACTCTCATATAGGTATCAGTATCATGTGGACCATATAATTAGGTTATGACAACATCCATTAGTCGTAAATCATGTCCTTTTAATGTTAGACTAATAAGGAACCCGAAAGTAGTTGCATCCACCACATGAGAGTATGTCTCTTCATAATCAATTTCAGGTCTTTGTGAGAATTCTTGTGCAACTAAACGTACTTTGTATCTGACAAATTCACCATTTTCATTCTTCTTTCTCACAAAAACTCATTTATGTCTCACTGGTTTTATGCCTTTAGGTTTACGAACTACTGGTCCGAAAACTTTTCTCTTTGAAAGAGATTTCAATTCTGCATCTATTGCTTCATTCAATTTTGGCCAATCATTTCTTCGTGTAGACTCTGCAATAGATTTTGGTTCTTGATCCTCATCCATAAAATCAACTGCTACATTGCATGCAAAAATCAACTGCTACTATTTGATTTGGTGTGAATTGGTTCTTTCGGTAATTTAGTTCCTGAATTTTGAAATATGGGAACCTAATAAATTTGGACCGGATCCTTTTGGTTCAGTTACATTTGAGTTCGGTTCCAATTGAATTAGATAGTTATTTTCGATATATTTTCGGGTATTTTAGAGTATCTCATATTTTGGATATTTCTGGATATATTGAATATTTTTTGGCTATTTTGAGCTACGTGAAATATTTTGATTTGGTTCGATTTCTGACTTTTTTGGTTCTCTAAAATTAGAAACCAAGTTCAATTTTTGTTTGGTATTTTTCAGTTCTTTTGTTCATTTTTTCGGTTTAAGTTAATGTGTCCACCCCAAATCTATAATATATTCAAAGTGATTTTTCTAAGTTCATTTGTTTGTGTGTTTAAAAGAGTTTTGTATATATTCTCATAAACTCCCTCAGTTTCTTTTTAAATATTATTTTAGACGTTAATTTTTTTGTTTCATTTTAAATATCGTTTTATATTTTCAATGCTAATTTTTGTAAAATTTTCAGTTTTGTCCTTATTCATTTAGCTTATTAAATAATCAAATCAAATAAAATTATGTATTAAATAGAAGTAAAACAAAACATTTATCATTTTTAATGTGTGAAAAAATCTTAAACGACTCTAAACACATAACGAGAGAGTATGACTTATTGTATGGAGCACCGCAAATGCATGCTTTAATTATTTCAAATAATTCAAGATTCAAGATTGCGGGATGTTAGAATTTCCTTACTCTGCGAACCATATGTCCTGGGTTGGAAATCGGAGGAGTAACCATACTCGTGTGCGATGCCGTCTAGACTGAGCTCTAGACAATGAGGGCTGGCATGAAAAGTTCCCACACTCTACAGTACAATATCTACGGATGTGAAGGTCAAACCATAGGCCAGTCATTGCACATATCCTTGCTAGACCCCTACGGATGATGAAATCGTTCAGGTTTGACAAAAGGTTGATTAAAAAGGAGGGATTTCAAACCGTTGTTAGGGATAGTTGGAACGGGATGGCATCCACCTTGGATTTGCAGTCTAAAATTGCCGCTTGTAGGAAGACCATTGTCTTCTGGAGCAAGACTGATAGGGTAGCTACAGACCATCGTATGGAAGAGCTAAAGAATAAGGTGGATTACCTTCATACATCGGATAGCTCATCTTTAGAAGAGCTAACATTGGCTACAATGTATCTCCATGATGCTCTAAAGGAGGAGGAGATTTTCTAGCGCCAAAAGAGTCAGGCGCTATGGCTGCGAGAAGGAGATCGCAATACGAGTTATTTTCACGCAACGACGAAGCAGCGACGGACGAGAAATAGGATTGTACGTCTTAAAAATGAGGAGGGTGCAGTTGTTGAGCAGGAGGAAGGCATTGTGGCCATTGCCATAAAGTACTTCAAGGATTTATTCTTGACATCTGGACAACTCTCTATTGATGAGGTCTTAGGCTTCGTCCCTCAGAAGATTACCCCTGCTATGAACGCGGATCTAACAAAACCTGTGACGGAGGAGGAAATTCGTTGTGCGTTGTTCGCCATGCATCCTGAGAAAGTTTCGGGTCCGGATGGGATGACAGCCCTGTTCTATCAGCATTTCTGGGACGTTGTGAAATTAGATGTCATTGCGATGGTGAGTCAGTTCCTCACAGATGGCGTCGTTGCCCCTGGGTTGAATGAGATCAATATTTGCCTCATTCCTAAGACTGATAGACCTCAGGAGATGCCAAAGTTCCGACCGATTAGTCTCTGCAATGTGTGTTATAAGATAGTCTCGAAGCTTCTATATCAGAGGCTCAAAAGATATTTGCCTAGTCTTATATCTGAGACCCAGTCAGTCTTTGTTGTTGAACGTTTGATCACTGATAACATTCTGGTAGCTCAGGAGATGTTTCACGGACTAAACACCAATCTGGTGGGGCAATCAGAACGGATGGCCATAAAGTCAAACATGAGCAAAGCCTATGACAGGGTAGAGTGGGATTTTGTTGAGGCAGTGATGCAAAAGATGGGATTTGCAGAGCAATGGATAATATGGATCATGCGGTGTATCCGTTCGATCTCCTATCGAGTTTTGATAAATGGTCACCCTCGTGGCCGTATTCAGCCTGAACGTGGTTTGCGACAGGGAGATCCTTTGTCTCCTTTTATCTTCATAATGTGTACGGAAGTGCTCATTGGCCTTCTGAAAGAGGCGAAGTGGCAGGGATGTATAACTGGAATACGAGTAGCGAGAGCTAGTTCGTCTGTGTCCCACCTCCTGTTTGCGGACATTAGTCTCTTTTTTGTAAGGCGGAGCCCCGTGAGTGTTTGGAGGTAATGAAGAACCTAGAGTTGTATGGCAAAGCATCAGGACAACGCGTTAATTTGCTCAAATCTTCGGTCATGTTTGGCGAGAAGATCCCCGTTACAGTTAGACAAGATCTCAAGAATATCCTGGGTATTCAAATTGATGGTGGTCTCTGAATCTACTTAGGTATTCCGGAGGACTTGAGAGGATCTAAATGCAAAGTCTTTGCCTTCATTAAGGATCGGTTACAGAGTCGGTGAATATGTGGTCTTCTAAGTGGTTGTCCAAGGGAGGGAAAGAGAAATTGATCAAAGTCGTAGCCCTAGCCTTGCCGACGTATGTTATGTCGAGCTTCCTACTTCCTTTGGATGTATGTGATAAGATTCTTAGTGTGATTGCTAGATATTGGTGGAGTTCAGACCCTCCTCGTCGGGGTAGGGCGACATGGGATAAGCTATGTGAAACCAAAGAAGATGGCGGGTTAGGTTTTCGTACTCTCCATGAATTTAATTTGGCTCTTTTGGCCAAACAGCTCTGGCGGCTTAACCGTTTCCGCACTCTCTGTTGGCGCGGGTTCTTAAAGGGAGATACTATAAGTTTTCTACACCGCTATGAGCGGCGGAATCAGATAGACCCTCGTATGGGTGGTGGAGTATCCTAGCATCTAAGGATCTATTGCTTTATGGCTTACGGAAAAAATATTCTCTAGCCTTACTACTAGAGCTTGGGAGGACCCATGGCTTCCGACAAAGCCTGCGCGGCCTGCGAGAGCAAGGTTCCCGGTTGTCCATCCGTTGATGGTGGTAAGTGACTTTATCGATCGTGAATCCAAGCAATGGGATATTCAAAAGTTGGAGCAATTCATTGTGGCATATGATATTCCTCTTATCAGAAGCTTACCGATTGCTCAGGCATTTCATGTGGATGATTTTTGCTGGCAATTCACAAATTCGGGGCAGTACACAGTCAGATCAGGTTATAGGCTGGCCCGAGAGATGGTTGAAAGTACGGTTGGGGAGGATCATTATGGGCCGAGTTTAAAAGAATTGAAGTGTCATGCCTGGAAGATTGATGCGCCACAGAAGATTTGTCATCTTATATGGCAGATGGTGTCTGGCTACATAGATGCTACACATAATTTGACCAATCGAGGGATTCATTGTGCGGACCTTTGTCTGAGGTGTGGGGATTCGGAGGAGACAGTTCTTCATGCTTTTTTCGAGTGCCCAAAAGCTCTATAAGTGTGGGCAATTGTTCCTACCTTGCAGGTTCTTGGGGTTTTTCCTGTGTCAAGTCTATATAGTTCATTGGTCTTTTTGTTTTGGAACACTGAAGCAGCGAGCGTGAGGGGCATGGATCCTATTTGTGGCTCCTCTGGTTTATCTGGAAGGCTCGTAATGAACAAATATTTCGTGGGATCACGTGGGAGGCGGCATATATTATTAACCGTGCTACCTCAGAGTGACGGGCTTGGATAGCAGCGACGGCAGAGGACTCTCAGCCTACTTTGGAGACCCAACACACGCAGACACAAGTCGTACGCTTGAGGAATATCTGTTTATTGGATGGGTCTTGGAAGATAACGAACAGACACAGCGGAATGGGTTGGTCCCTTGTTGGGGTTGATGGTGTTTGCTTTTGGATGGGTTCTCGTAACCAAGTCCGGCGGATATCATCGCTCCACTCAGAGTTAAAGGCGCTCTTATGGGCAATGCATAGCTTACCAACCTATTCTGATGTCCAGGAGTTTGGGACAGATAATCAAGACGTCATTCGCATGCTTTCTAATCCGATAGACTGGCCAGATTTTGCGACAGAGCTTCAGGAATTTGAGAGGGCAAAGCTTGCTTTCTAGAACTCAAGATTTCGTATGTCCCACGAGCTTTTGTTTTGAAGACAGATTTATTAGCTAGACTTGCTAGACAACACCAGCACATTTCTTTTTTGTTGGTTGTTCTATTCCGATGTGGCTTGCCACACCACCTCAAGCTTGAGTAATAAAATTTATTTCTCTTAAAGACTGGCTTTATTCGTCCCTAGCATTCGAATAACTATTCAATAGTTCAGTAATTACTACAAAAAAAAAAAAAAAAATATATATATATATATATATATAATTGATTTGTAAAGTGCGAATTAGTTAATGGTTTCTACAATTTGATTGAGTCATAGGTCATAATGCTTAATTTTTTTTAACAAAATGGTAAATTTCAAATGGTGGATAAGAAATTAACCCGAATTGTCTTTAGAAATTTTGTGATTGGCAGGTTTAAACGCAAGTTACAATCATAATTTGGAGAAAAAAGTGATTCTTGAATAGTTATTTGTAGACATCATTGATCATTATTAGGTACTATGGATATTGCTAATGAATTTATATAGCATTCTTAAAAACATAAAAATGTTTTTCATCAATGATTTTGGTACAAAATAGTATAACCCGATTTGACTAGTTTCACAATATATTTACATGCAGATTCAATATTATGTTCTCCTTCGCGTAGAAATAAACAAAGGAAACAACAACCCAAAAAATGAATTATACAAAAAGAAAAAAATGGATTTCCCATAAAGATATCTCAAGTTGAAACAACACAACCATAAGAATTCAACAAACTCACAAATGTTTCTTCTCTGCAAGAAAAGATTAATCTACCAATTGGATGATTAAAACGTGTAAGGAATATTTCTTTCCTCGTTATGTGGTCTTATAGTTATCCTTTTTTCTAATGGAATATTGCTTTTCC
>OVAN01016762.1:0-10396 GCA_900406275.1 Anastatica hierochuntica
ATTGCTGTAAAACTCTCTGACTACTTGTTCTACATATTGATCTATCTCCATAAAAGTGCACAGGAAGAGTGCTGTAAATAGCAGGAAACATCTGCATCTTGCGACGATGAACTTGTCGATTCTCCTCCATGCGCAACTCAAACGAAGCAAACCCACAATCAATTCCTTCTCTGTCATCATGAAAGGGTTCTTCTTCATCCCGATGCTCTGCATGTTCATCATAGACGGGAACATCATCCCAGTCACCGTCATGATATGTCATAGGTTCCTTTCCCGATCGATGGCGAGATTGATGTGGTTCTTCAGAAGGTCCGTCTATAGTGGTTACCGGAGGCTCAGATCCAAGCGGTATAGGTCGTGATGGCACGGAGGCGGCAGCGACACGATGTAGGGCTTCTCGCTAAAACCGAGTGAGAGTCATAGTGAAGAGACTTGAGATCAACAATCCGAGGAAAGATTTGTGAAGTGAGAAACAATGAGAGAGGTTGACGACACAATTAGGGTCTGAGAGACACACCCTTAAGAGATACTTTCCCGCTAAACCTGAAACATGAACCGTCTCACACAAAACGTCATAGCCTTGGGATGATTATCAGTAACACAACACAAATGGGCTTTTCGACCCAAAGATCAATAATTCAATTCATACTTGAACTACTTATAACACACACGTACAGAGTCTCAACACATAATAGAAGATGGCTTCCTCGTCTCTTCCAAACACTCACACAAGGGAGACTGGCATCAACCCCTGGATCGATGCAAGACCATGTTGGGCAGCAAGACTATAACGGGAAGCCATCTCGGACCCAATTTTGGCTTGGCATCGACCTCTGGGTTGATGCTAGACCTCCTTGATAGTTTGTGGCTTGTTTCTTCTCCAATTGCTAGCCTCCTTTGATTTCATCTTCTTCCATTGCTTCTAGTCTTCAAATCCCCTTAATTCTTGACCTTTTAGCCTCTATAATCCATCATCTCAAGCCATCAAATTGATCTTTAAAGTTTGTACCTACAAATGCAAAGGAAATTATATGCAAATGCAAAATGATCCTAAACTAAACTCTAGACTCAAACATATGGATTTTAAGACTTATGCGCAATATTTACAACCTAAATGCATCTAAAACATTAAAGAAATGAGATTCAAAATGAATAAAAACTATGTACATCAGCCGTTCCCAAACTTCTCTGTGTCATCGCTTGCATCGATCGTCGAGCCCAAGTCGTGCTATCGTTCCTCTTCTCCTTTATGTGCTTTGTCGCTACTCTCATATCGAGAGATCATTTCCCTTGAAGCTCTAGATCTCCCCATTGCATCATCTTTTGCCGTCAAGCCCGAGAATTGCCGACCGTCGTCGCCCATATCGCTACTGCTCCATTCCCAGTCATCGTCGTCGCCTCACGCCATAGTCGCTTCGCCGATCTGGCGGTCTCTCGTCGAACATTGCACGCCGTCGGGACCCTCCTCTAAGATCGTGACTTCGGGCCCTTGTGTCCGAAACTTTGTCGTCAACTTTCCGTATTTCCGCTATTAATTTCAGGAAGTGGGTAATTACCATTTTGCCCTTTTGTCGAGTTTCCATTTTTGGAAATTTTCCAAAAATGGCAGTGTTAATTTTTCATAAGTTTTCAGATTTGGTAGTTCCTATTTTTGGAACTTACTATTTTTGGTAGGTTTCCATAAATAGTAGGTTTCCATTTTTGGAAAGTTTTCCTTTTTAAAAAGTTATATTTTTGGGAAGGTTTCCCTATTTAACAAGTTGCTATTTAGGGAAAGTTACTATTTTCTTCAAGTTCCCGGAATAGTACTAATCTGCGGTTTCTCTATTTTGAGTCCTGTTCCGTTTCCAGATCTTCGCTATGTCAATCCATCCAACCTTTCTGAAGCTAAGGTTAGAAGCTAGCTGCGTAACTTTTGCCGTATGTCTTGATTTAAGAATTCCTCCGGTAGAATAAGTTTATCGCTTATTGTTTGAGTGTTAAGTCAGTTTGTCTGTTTTTGTGAATTTAGGGCTAGAGAGTCGTCGTGCTTGCATAGGATGTTGCTTGAGATTGAGGATTGTGTCGTGGGGGCACGTGACTATAAGTTACCTCATGGTGAGGCGAAGGCCGAAATCCTCTCAGGGCTAAGCTAGAATCAACAAGGGTGGTAAGCAGAAATCCCCTCAGGGCTAGGCCAAAAATCATAGACCTCAAGGCATGATTTTGGGTATTTGAGATGCCATTCTTTGATAATTGTGGTGCACTAGGTGCGTTGTTTGGTGTTAAATTATATTGTATATTAATAATTGTTAAGTCTTTTTTCGTTGGTGTTTCGCGTTTCGAAATCCACTCCCTCGCTGAGTGATTCCCCTGTCACTCACCCTCCCGTCCCTCCCTTCGTATTTTTTGTCCTTTTTAGGTAAGTAGAACGATTAGATAACCGAAGTTGGAATGGAAGGTTGTGCGCTTTTCAAGAAACGGTTTTTTTTTTCTGAATTTGGTTTATTTGATTTTCTAATGGATTTGGTTTAGTCGAGTTTTTGGTTTATTGAAGGATTTGGAAATTATACCTGTTAGAATTTGGTTAACTTGATTTTGGTATTTCCCAGTTAATGAAGTTGGTTATTGGATTTTGTGTTCAGTTTATTGTGATATTATGAATAAGGAGTTGTGGAGTCAAGTTGGAAAGGGACGAACGTTACTAGTTGTATCAGAGCCCTAGGATCTTGTCAAATCGGTTCCGAACCGGGAAGCAGTAGAGTAGAGTCAGATTTTTAATCGATTTTGGTTGAGAGTTTAAAATCGGTTTATCATTCGGTTTTTTTTGTTTTGATTTTCAATGATTTCCAATCAGTTTTCGTTGTTGGGGAAGGTGAATTTTTGAAAAGAAAATGGGAACACAAGACCAGCCAGAGACAATCTGAATTGTTGTAGCTTCTTTCTTCTTTTCTTTTCTTATGGTTTAGGTATGCCTAATCTGTTGCTCTACCTTACAGAAGGCATCAAGAAGGAACAACGCCAACCATCGCCACATTACTACTAGAGCTCAAGCACAAGCTCAACCTGAGATTGTTGATGATGAGAATGCTCCTGAGAATTCCCAAGGAAGTGTGGGAGCGAAAATAGTTGCTCTGGCCATAACACATACCTCTGCAATGCCGTCAATGAGGATAGTTGGGTCAGTAACTCCTTGTGCTGCTCAAGAAACATGGCAGAAGCCGCCATACTTTTCTTCGTGAATGGCGCTCTATCAGAGGAGTTGGCAGCTCCCGACGCCGGACAAGCAGCTCGGTAGAGCCATGGCACCGTTTCCAAAGTCGCCATACTGCGACTCTCTCGCCGCCACCACCGGTCATGGCACTTGTGCATCAGCCGCCACATGTATATTAGTCGCCACCTATATATGAGCTGCCACCTGTGTATCACCCGCCACCGCAGCTAAATCGCTACCAGAATGGGCCATCATACTAGCACATGATCAGGCAGATGAGAGACATGGATACTGAGATGTTTGGGGGAAAAGCTAACATGCTCGCTGCTTATAACTTGAAATGGAAGCTGGAACACAACTTTAGTCACTTGAAATGTCTGGAAGAGTTTTGAAAGGATTGGCCTGTTCGGTATCTAAAAGATGAAACTTTGATCTTGTGGGATACGAAAGTGAATATGGCTCATGGACAATATGGGTTGACTTGGGCAGACTTCCGTACTTAGTTTACAAGGAAGTACTTGCCCCGCGAAGTCATGGATGACATGGAGAATAAGATTCTATAACTTTTCCAAGGAAGATGACCATTCGGGAGTATGAGAAAGAATTCAACAAGCTCAACTAATTTGTTGGACGAGATCTAATAGAGACAGATCTCATTAAGAGGTTCATGAATGGTCTGAACATCGAGAATAAGAATCGTTGCAAGATGAGGGACTACTTCTATTTAGAGGAACTAGTGGAGAAAGTTGCAGATATGGAGAAGGTTCTGAAGGAAGAAAGGGAGAAAGCCAATCTCGCGCGAGCTGACAAGGCCCTAGAGGGCCGAAAAAGGGACCATGGGCAGAATTTTGGACTAGCCAACAAAAAGGGAATACACAGATGCAGATTCTGTCGGCTGATTCACACCGCAGAGTGCAAGAATTGTTCCAATTGGAACAGGGTCAGACACCTCATTGCTAGATGCCCAGAAAGATACAACATGCCAGTTGGAGGGCCTCAGATATGTTTCAGGTGTGGCATTGAAGGACGTCTTGTGAGGGATTTCCCTGAGGCAATTGAGCAGTGGCCACAACAGCTCCCAAGGCAGAGGAGAAATGCGCCAAGTCAGTAGGAAGCCGGTCTAAGGCAGCAAGGAGCCTCTCCAAGGCAGCAAGTAGCCACCACGTGTTTATGCTGTTAGAGACTATGACGAGGATGAGCCAGTCGCCGAGAATGTCTCAGAGGAGTATGAGGGAGTCGAACCTCTCATTGCTGTGTACGTTTCTCTGTGTTTATTTTCTTGGTTTTAGTAATAAGTGTTGGAGTATGTCAAATAGAGAGTCAAAATGCGTAGAATGACTAGGATTCTAATCATGTAGGATCGGTCATGGTTGTAGGCGAGGTACCTTACACCATTTCAATTTTGGAGCTACAAGTAGCTTCGTCAGACCAAGGTTGGTAAGGAGTGGAACTTTAAGGGAAAGTTCGTCCCAAGGAACCGAAAGACAGAAACGCTTGTCTATGAGAAGATGGGAGCCATCGGAGTTAACGTGGGAGTTCTAGTAGCTATTGGAGGAGTAAAGTTCGCCAGTAACCTGAACAAAATGGAGATGGGCCGATACGAAGTCATCTTAGGAATTGATTGGCTCAAGCGTTATGATGTAGATCTGGATTGTCGCCATGCAAAGGTTAGAATTGGCAGAGGCAAGGAGGAGGCCATATATCAAGTAGTCATATCTGGACCCAAAAGGCTTTTATAGCAAGTATCATGGTGACCAAGTATGGAGAACAATCGGAGGTTAGAGATATTGTTGTTGTTGCTCAGTAAGAGGACATATTGGAGCTATTTAAAGGACCACCTCTACCCAGAAGAGAACCATTTACCATCGAACTTGAGCAAGGGATGACCCCTGTGTCTTGATTGCCTTGTTGCCTAGCAGCAAGAATTGAATAAACAACTAGAAGATCTTCTAAACAAAGGGTTCATCCGACCTAGCATTTCACCTGGGGAGCACGAGTGATATTCGTTAAGAAAAAAGGATGGAATTTTTCCGCTTTTGCATCGAATAACGAGGTCTGAATATTGTCACTGTCTAGAATAAGAACCCCCTGCCAAGGATAGACGAGTATTTGGACTAGCATCAAGGAGAAGTCATGGTTCCCTAATATCGATTTGGCATCAAGCTATCACCTGATACCGATCGTCGAGCAAGATTTGCGGAAGATTGCCTTCCATACTTGATATGGGCATTATGAGTTTGTGGTCATGCCGTTCGGAATAAAAAATGCGCTAGCCGCCTTCATAAAGCTAATGAATGACGTTTTCCGGGAGTATTTGGACAAGTGTGTAATTGTGTTTATAGACGACATATTGGTGTTTTCAAATAGTATAAAAGAACACACTCAACACTTAAGGATTATGCTCGACAAGCTAAGGGTGCAAATGTTTTATGCTAAGTTAAGCATATTTAGCTTCCCGCAAAGGGAAAAAGGATTCCTAGGCCATATTATGTCATGAAAGGGAGTTGCTGTTAATTTGAAAAATATCGCAGCCATCGCCGGTTGGCCAGCACCAACGATCGCTGCAGAAGTTTGGAGCTTTCTAGGTGTGGCAGGCTACTACCAGAAGTTTTTTAAAGGATTCGCCAGTCTGCTATAAACATTGACTTGCCTTATCGAAAAGGGGGTTAAACTCGAATGGACGAAGGAATTTGCCGATAGTTTTTTCCCCCTTAAAGGATTGGTTGACGTAGATCCCAGTTCTAGAGCTGCCAATGATGGGGGAACCGTATCATGTCTATACGGATGCATCAAAGGTAGCCTTGGGTTGTATACAAATGCAGAACGAGTAGGTGATTACTTACGCATCTCGCCTGTTGAGACTTCACTATTAAAATTACCCTACTCATGATCTGGAATTGGTAGTAGTTTCCTTCACAGTAAAAATTTGGACAACTTAGCTATATGGAGTTGGTAGACTTCCACGACGTCTTCATTGTGTCTTTTCTGAGAAACGTAGTAAGGGAACATGAACTAATTGTTTTTGCACCTCTATCAGACCTTCAATGGAATCTTCAGTAGAAAGTCAGCCGAAGAAGATTTTGGAAAGAAGGGAAAAAGAAGTTATCAGAAAGAAAATGGTCATGGTCAGAGTTAGCTAGAAGATCAACAGAATTTAGGAAGAGACCTCAGAAGAGGAAAATGAACATAGAAAGGACTACCCGTAACTATTTGATGATCCCGAAAGGAAAGTGGGTAATGGTTAGGATATTAGGACAAATGCCATAAAAGTGGGAGAAAATTATAACGGCATTATCCGGGTCTGTCAAGAAAAAGAGAAGAAATTGATGGATGGCCCTTAGGCCTGTTAAGGGGTGACGTAGGTTTCCCTGTCTCTCCCTATTTACTGTCATCATTGTTGTCTAAAGAAACGCACTCCGCAACAAATCCCGAAACACTGTCGAAATCCCGAGAAAATCTGAAAACTCATAATAACCCTACACCCTCGTCGCCTCTCTCCTCCTTGCGTGAACCACCGACACTGCCTCTCTCTCTCTCTCTCTCTCTCTCTCTCTCTCTCTCGATCAGCCGTCGTTGCCAAGCTTCTCCGCGCTGTAGCCTACCTCGATAGTCGAGCCTGAGCCCCACTACCTTTCCTATTATCCTTTTTGTGCCCTGTCGCTACTCTCGGATCGAGCGATCATGGCCCCCAAAGGTTGAGATCCCTTTGTCGCGCCATCTTTTGCCGTATAGCCCGAGAATAGCCGACCCCTGTCGATTTTGACCTCGCTGCTCCATTCCCGATCGTCGCTGTCACCTCACGCCGTTGCCGCTTCACCAATCTTGTCGTCTCTTGCCTCAAATCGCAAGCTACCGTGACGTTCCCCTCGAACCGCCACTCCGAGATCTCATCTCCATGACTCTATCATTGACTTTCCGCGTTTTCAACGTTGATTTCGGTAAGTGGGAAATTACCTTTTTGCCCTTTTACCGGATTTCCATTTTTTGAAAACTTTCCAAATATGGGAAGTTTCCAAATATTTAACTAACTATTTAAGGCATGTTTCCATTTCAGAAAAGTTTTCCTTTATAGAAACTTTCCTTTTTGAATGGTTCCCTTTTTGGAAAGTTGTTATTTTAAGAAACTTACTACTTTTAGCAAGTTCCGGGAATAATACTAATTCGTGGTTTCTCTGTTTCGGTCTTGTTGGAAAGCGGGATCTCAAAAGCCAAGATACAAAAGAAAAGCTTTATGTCCAATGTTCTAAAGACAAGTATAATGGTGCAAAGATCATATAAGAGCCTATATACTTCTCAATGATCATCACAAAAAAAAACTCTTAGAATATAAGCTAAGCATCCATAGACAATCCAATCGCCAATTCCTTTTTACATTCAATTAAGCTTATGCGTGAGTTCTTACTTATGGGAAATGCATCTCATTCATTCGGTTTGGAGTTTTAAAGAAAGGGTCTATGTGGAAAGAAGTGTAAAAAGAAGAGCGTTCACTCGATTTGATGGTGGTTTCTCTCAAACAGTAGTGCAAGAAAATAGGCAAAAGCAAGGTGGTAGCCAGACAATTTACACATACAAGCATTTACTTCATTTAATTATTCCCACTCATTGCTTCCTAAGGATCTAGACACCTACTTGATATATTTCCCATTCTAGAACTAGAAACCGCAAACCTTTTATTCAACAAAACTCACTCATTCTTTCTCTTATTGTAGACAACTGAAGATTCTTAGACAATTTACTTCTTAGCTACTAACCTTCTTTTGATTTTGAAGAGCCACTATTCTAATCACTTTGGATTCTTTCTTTTCTTTTTAATTCAAGGGTGGACTATCTAAGCTTTTAGTTCTCTAAGGTTAGAGCTTACTTGATTTTAATCTCTAGTGTCTTTTCCTTTCACTTCTCTTCTTTCTTTTTCGGATTTTTCTCCTTTCTTTTTCTTTCTTTTATTTCACAAACCTAGGAGCATATCTACAACACGGAACACTTACTTGACTCTATATATACATCAACCATTCCCAAGACAATCAAACCCAAAACTCTAAGGATTTTCTTTCCTTAAGACTCTAGTTAACCTTTTAAATGAGGCTAAATCTAAGGAAGTATCCTCCTTGTCGTTCAACTTCAATTCACTCGGGCTTTTGTCCATGTGTGCACTTTCCAAAAGAGGCCTCATATATTGAAATACTAGGGGGGTTTTAAAGAAAGTCTTAAGGGTTTTCAAGGGTTGGTCACTACTCGAAAGATGAGAGTAGCCATTTGAGCTAAGAGAGGGAGGTAAAAATAGATTAGAACATAGCTCAAATGTTAGTGTTTTTCCCATGGTCAAGTATAAGAAAGCCCATAAGAAAGATTTGAGCATTCATTTAAGTCCATCTTAGGAAGTAATTGACATCAAAAGAGCATATATTTCAACTTTCCCAAAGACCATCAAACGATAAATTCCATTCAACGATTTTTTAAAGACTAAAATCGGTCAACACAACATTGTACTTCTAGTGAGGGCATTGGTCATTAAGCAAAACATAACTACCTAAGAGGCAACTCTATCATTGCTCCCTAAGCAATATGCAATCCTATATGCTTTTATCAATCTAAGTACGCACAACTGAATGCAAACTATATGAAAATCTTTTAAAAACAAAATGAAAATCGTTTTGGTTTTTTTAAAATTTTTCAATTTTTTTGTGTATTTCGAAAACTTAAATATTAACAATGCAAGACTGGGAGATGCAAAAAATAAAATAAAAACGTTAAAACTAAAAACGACATTAGCACCAATGCTCCTCCCTCGGACTTAAATTTCACCGTCCCCGTGAATCCTAAGCCGTGAGGGTGACCTTTATAAACAAACAAAAGAAACGGTACTAAATGGTATACACAATGATTGTAAGTAATACCTCTTTCATCTAAGTTTATCTTGGTTTGGTGGTTCCTCCTCTCTTCTTTGGGTGCATGTAAGTCTTCATGTTAGGGTTGTTTCTCGTTTTCTCTCTCAAGATTGCCAAAGAAGAGAGTGCCTCTACAGCTATAGGTGTGTTCGCTTGAGCAACCAATAAACCATATTTTTACATTTTATTCATTTTTAGAACTTGTTATGCTTTTCTTTATCACAAATGGTATTTTTCTTGTATTTGTAGTGTTAAAATTTGTTATGGTCAAAAACTGTCCCGCCGAAATCGATGCCTGAAAAGGGTCTCGAAAACAATGTTCCCTCCTTCGGACATGGGAGTCGTAAGGATATCTGAAAGCTCTGAGATTCCTATCGTTCAGACTGTCTCTTCCCGAACCGGTTTCAGAGCTTCGGAGGTAGTCGATCATGACCAATCTCCACATAGAGTCTGTTCGTCCGAAAGAAACTAAAAACATCCGAGTACCAAGGCTAGCGTCGATGGTCCTCGGATAAACTTCCACAAGATCACACGATACATCCTCCGAAGTGATGTAAAACCACTAAAGGCGTTAGAGAACCGCGTCGCTTCGAAGGAATGTCTAAAACGCCGATTGACGCCAGACCTACGAACGAGTCTTGAAACCGATTGACGATCGAACTAGAAGCCGATCAAGACGTCGATTGAACGAAGACCAATGGTCTGTCTTGGCGCCAGTTGGCGCCAAGATCAGAGCATGGTCCTGGCGCCAATTGGCGCCAAGACAGAAGGTTCATCTTGGCGCCAACTGGAGCCAAGACCAGGACATGGTCTTGGCGCCAGTTGGCGCCCAGACAGAGTGTTTGTCTTGGCACCAATTGGCGCCAAGACAGAGCATCTGTCTCGGCACTAGTTGGCGCTGAGGCGCGGATAACGTTCAGTCATAGCCCGTTGACTAAACCACGTCCCTTCCGATCGTCATTTCTTTCGAATCGTCACTCGATCATCTCTCGTGGCGTCTCGATTGGAGTTTCGGTCAAACCATCATGACAAGAATCACAAGGATTCGTGCTTTCCGTTGATTTCATATCAATCATATAAAGCGACGACGGTTAACTTAAGCACCGGAAGAGTCTAAACTATACGATTGATCGCTTTGGTCCACGGAGCCGTTGTCGCTTATTCCTGCGAGAAACGGTTTTCCGCGTTAAATCGTAAAAGTCATTTAGCCGCGAAACGGCTCGAAAGGGCCCAAACCGCGATAACGATCCATTTACGATTTTCGGGTGAGAACCAGCCCATTTGCGATGACGGTCCATCAGGATCTCGCAAAAATGTT